>NBZC01000023.1:0-148515 GCA_002245345.1 Scheffersomyces stambukii
CGCCAAATAATGCTCGACCTTTGACCCGTGATGTCGATGTTTCCACCCCTAAACCTCGGTTAGACAATAGACAGTCGGTAGGCTCGCTATCGGCGTCGTCGCCCAAGAAGGAAAGACATTCTTCCCGTGCCTCCCCCCTTCCCGGCACAAAAACTACCTTTAAAGCCTTGCCGAGGCCGGCCCCACGAACCAGCGCGCACTAACCCAGTGCCACACGTGACACCACCGCAACTCACATCACTGCACCCACCCCACCACCCCTCCCCCCCCGCAGCCACCCCCCCCGCCATTGCCCTTTTCCGGACAGAGGGGCCCCGGCACACCCCCCCCCCCCAGACACTTTTCTGGCCATGGCCCCAGCCACCAAAAAAAGCGGCCCCAGCGCCGGATTCTCCGACACCAACGGCGACGCAGACACCAAGCCCCCGCGCCCTGCATCTGCAGACAGCGACTCTGGCCGCGACGACCCCACCCCGCCCCCGCAGTCTGCGTCGACGGCGACGGCGGCCCCCGCCAAGGGCCCCGAGCGGTCCAAGGCCTTCACCATCAAGTACAAGCGCCCGCGGGGCTCGCGGGCGTGCATGGTGTGCCGGTCGCGCAAGGTGCGGTGCGACGCCGAGATCCACATCCCCTGCACCAACTGCATCACCTTTGGCTGTGACTGCGTGTTGCCCGAAGTGAAGAAGCGGGGCAACCACGCGGGGGAGGGCAAGAACAAACGCAAGCAGACGGCGCCGGCGGGCGCCAAGGACAAAGCGTCGGTGCGGACCAAGGACGCCGGCGCCGGCGCCGGCGCCGCTACCGGCAAGGACCGCCCCTCCGGCGCCGATGCCGGCAACGAGCCCATCTTGAACATCTCCCAGGTGAGCGTGCCCCCGTCGTTGACGCTGAGCTACAAGAACCGGCCGTCCATGCACAAGAAGGAGCTTCTTTCCTCCAAGAACAAGGCGCTGCTCACGTTCTTGGGGTCGCTGTCGATCGCGGTGGTGCCGCAGCAGGTGGGCGAGAACCACGTCCAGCTCACCGAGGACGTGTTTGAGGTGCTGGAGTCGTCGTTGGACCTGGTGGAGCTCGAGATCCTCAAGATGCGGGGGGCGTTCTTGTTGCCCAGCCCCGAGTTGACCCGGCTGCTCATTGACGCCTACTTTGAGCACGTGCACCCGTTGATGCCCGTCATCAACCGCACGGTGTTCATGGCCAAGATGGAGGACCCCCACGACAGCCCGTCGTTGATGGTGCTCCACGCGGTGTTGCTCTGCGGGTGCCGGGTGTCCAAGCACCCGGGGTTGCTCGACGCCCACGGCACCACCAACTTGGCGGCGTTGACGTTCTTCCGCCGGGCCAAGGCGTTGTACGAGACCAACTACGAGAGCGACCCGGTGTCGATCATCCAGACCCTCATCCTCATTGGCTCCTACTGGGAGGGCCCCGAGGACGTGACCAAAAACTCCTTCTACTGGACGCGGGTGGCGGTGGGGTTGGCCCAGGGGTTTGGCTTCCAGCGGGACGTCAACAACTCGCCCACGTTGTCGCTGTCGGACAAGAAGTTGTGGCGCCGCATCTGGTGGTGCCTCTTTGAGAAGGACCGCAACGTGGCCATCGCCTTTGGCCGCCCCGTGGTCATTGACTTGAGCGACTGTGACGTGCCCATGTTGACGGTGGACGACTTTGACGAGAACGACCCGCACGAGGGCATCGTGTCGCCGTACCCGGTCAACTCCACCCACGCCTTGTACTTTATCCACTTGGTCAAGCTTGCCGAGATCACCGGCATCATCATCAAGCACCAGTACAGCGTCAAGCTGGAGACCATGAAGCGCAAGAACGTCTTCTCCATCATCGAGCACTGCGACATGTTGATGGGCATCTGGTTCACCAACCTCCCGCCCCAGTTGGTGTTTCTGTTGACCGACACCCTGACCCAGACGTTCTACCTGTGCTTGCTCAATGCCCAGTACTACAACCGCTTGTACTTGATCCACCGCTCCAACTTGATCCGCATGGCCAAGTCGTCGTCGACAAACCCCAACAACTACAAGTACCCGCTGTGGGGGATCCTGTTCCAGGCTGCCCGCATGATCTCCATCATCTCCAACATCCTCTTGGACCGCAACCTCATCCCTTACGTGCCTGCCATGTACGTGTACATCTCGTTCAGCGCCTTGGTGATGTTGATCTACCACGTCGACTCCTCCAACGCCGTCATCGCCGCCACCGCCGCCGACTCCCTCGTGGTGTCACGGGCGGTGTTGCGCGAATTGGCCAAGTACTGGCCCATCGCCGGCGTGCTCATGCGCTTGTTTGACAAGTACGCCGACGACAAGGGCAAGCGTGCCCGCGTCATCGAGAACGGCTCCCGCATCGCCGAGTACAAGGAGAACACCGCAAACGCCTTCCACAACTCCAACTCCGCCCCTATGGCCCTCTACAGCACCCGCAACGACAGCCACTACAGCCCGTCGGTGGCCCTGGGGGTGTCGCCGCGCGGAAATGTCTACGACTACGGCCTGGTGTACAACCACGACTCGTCGTCGTCCCAGACCCACATGCTGGCCCCGGCCCTGGTCGACGCCGTCCTGTCGCGGGCTCGCCAGAGCCAGACACAACCCCTCCACCAATCACAGTCCGCCCCGCAAACCCAGCAGACCCAGCCCGCCGCCGACTCTCAGGATCCCATCCAATCTCACCCGCCCACCCCTAACATTGAGCAGTTGATCCAGCAGTACAAGTTGCCCAAGAAGCTCGCCAACGACGCCAACGACAAGCTCACCAACGACACCTCGCCAACCTCGTCCATCAAGTCCTTCCCCGACATCTCGTTGGTGACGGAGAACTTGAGCAACAACCACAACTTTTTCGAGAACTTTGAACCCACCCAGCTCTTCCCCAACTTCAGCCATCCCCCCACCCGCTCGCAGTCGCCCAGCCACTTGAACGAGGTGCCGGTGATGGGGAGCAACGTGTACTCGGGCCACCATCTTCCCCAGTTGGAGGAGCTGTTGGCTGCATACCCCCAGCCACTGACCGCTCCTAAACAAGAGGAGCTGACCGAGGCTGATTCCAAGTCGGGTCCTTCTGCCCCTGCCCACGAAGACGTTCACCCTGGTGAGTCCAAGCAGCTGTCTCAACCCCACAATCACCAAGAGAATGCTGCCGCCGATGCCGCAGGTTCTCACCCCGGGCCCCACCACCCCGACCATCCCGACCACGAGGGCGAACACCATCCCACCACCCCCGGGTTCAGCACCAATTTCATCGACAATTCTTTCCTCAATATGAATCTCCAGGCTGGGGTCGAGAGCAACTACTTGAACGATGACTTGGGGTCGATCTTCCACTATTTGAACTGATTGTGCGCTGCGCACATGAACTTGTTGTGTATATAACGCCCGGGAGGGTCTCTATGTGTATTCTACAAAGTACATAGCAATGTAACAGTAATTGTCTATCTGATGTCAATGCCAATGACTAGTGATGTATGATATGTCTGTTTGGGCATCAATGCCAAAGATGGATTACCAGATATTTGTTTGTGTATTTGATTTCATAGACATCGCGGTAGGGATGCCCACGCATTGATGCAGTTTCCGTTATCTGTGATAGTCCTAGCGCACCAATAATCGTATGTAGTTCCCTAGCGTCGTTGCCTATCGCTCTTCTTGAACCTTCACCTCCATTTCTATCAAGCCCGTTGCCAATGTATCCAATGCCTCCAAATTCAAACGGTGCTCACCTCCACCCCTTCTTCTTCTTCTTGCCGTGCTTGACTCGCTTCAAGTTGTCGAGAATCTCCTCTCGCCGCACCTTCTGGCTGTAGCCGATAAAGCTCTGCACCACCCCCTCGTATATGTCAAAGTCGGCCTGCAAGTCGGCCATATGCTGTTTCCACACACTGCCCAACTCGAGCAACTCCTTGTAGTGCGCCTGGAGCTGCGCCACCTTGTCGTCGACAGCCTCGTCCAGCGCGTGCTCGAGAAACCCTGCGCTGGAGTTGTTCAAGGTGTCAAACTCGATGGCGGACAACCGCTCGCCCGTAGCCAGCAACAACTGGGCCTTGCGGTCGCTGTCGATGCCAAGATCGCCAAAGTCAGGAATGGAGAACCCGCTCCAGTCGACGTCCGCCGCCGTGAGCGACTTTCTCCGCGTATGCCCGCTAGCAGCGTGAAGATGCTGCGGCTGGCCCTGCGGACCCGAAACACCCACATTCGAGGCCCCGCCAGCGCCCCCGGCCCCCTCGACCTTGATCTCGTCGAGGTTGATCGGTATTCCCAACTTGATCAACAAGTTGTGACGGATGTTCAGCCGCGTCCAGTTCAGGGGCTGCAAGTAGGGCATGGTGGAGATCTGGTGGTAAATGGTGGAGGAACGCGGGTTCAATATGGCCATGTCGTCGCGGGACGCGTCTTGGCCGCTGCCGCCGGGCGCGGGGAACACCGCCATCATCGCCTCCTGCAACAGACGCGTGAACTGACCGTCGTCGGCCAACACGTCCTCGGAAAACCGCCATCGCGGCGTCTGCGGCGCCGGCTCGTAGTGAGCGTCGCCAAAGTCGCCAAAGTCGTCGTCGGACGCGCCGCTGCCGGCCTCGTTGAAGTCGTCAAAGTCGTCGATGTCGTCGCTGTCGTCGTGGAGGGGGTGGTCGACGCCGGTACCGGCGGGGTCTGGGTCTAGAACGGGGCCCAGGGCGCCGTTTTCGGCGTCGATTTCGTGTGAAAGCTTCAATTGCACCTCGCTCAAGTCGTCGATGGTCTGGTCAATCTGCTCCAGGAGCAGATCAAACAGCTTTTCGTTCATGGTGCCGTTGGTGACGGTGGCATTCGTCGCAGATTTGTCGTGACAATTTGTCATGGAAAACGGACACCGCGACATTGCACGACACAGCCGCGACATGCGCGACATTTTTCCCCGCGCCCTCGACCCCGCCCTCGTTATCTCATCGCAACGGCCACCTCATCGCTTACCCCGCGGTTGCTCCTTTACCCCATGGACAAACCGGTGATTTTCTTCTCGGTTGGGAACCCCGGGCCCGCCACCCGCCATTCCGCCGGCCACCTCATGCTCAAGTTGCTCATGGACGCCTACGGCGCCAAGCAGCTCACCAAGAAATCTCTCTACTCCATCTCCACATCCGCCGACCCGAAATTGGTGTTCATCAAGTCAAATGCCTACATGAACGAATCTTCCAAGGCGTGGACCAAGGCCGTGGATGTAGAGAAACTCAATGTCGCCAACTCGGTGGTGTTGATCTTGTTTGACGACTTTGAGGCCTCGATGCCCGCCGTCAAGCTCTCGCGGTTCAAAAAGAACGAGTCTCACAACGGCATCCGCAACCTCAACTCCGTCGTCGACAACAGCTACAGCACCGTGTACAAGTTGGGCATTGGCATCGGGCCCAAGCCCACCGGTGCATCTAAAGACACCATGGCCGCGTGGGTACTCAGCAGCTTCAAGCCGTCCGAGAAGACGACGTTGGAGTCGACTGGGTTGCACATGCTTCTCTCGTGTGTGGACGAGGTAGTTGCCCGGGAAGGAGTTATCGGGGACCCAAACAAGTTCAATGCCCACATGACCAAGTTGTGGAAGTCGCAACTGTAGTGGTTGGAGTCATTGCCCAGACTTGTCAAATGGTTGGTGTGTCATGGATGGACCCACTACCTCTTTGTTACATTGCATTGAAGACATAGTTCAATCTCGAGCTAACTGTACAACGACCTGATCATTGATCTGAGGCTACTGGCCTGATACCATCGATCTACTATTGATCTAAATTGTCTTTGATGCTAAATGTCTATCTAAAACACGGTGTTACGCCGCTTGTACTTGATGGATCCCGCCAGGGTATCTTCGATGTTGTCAATGTCCGGTACCTCCTCTGATGCAGACTCATTGTCGGAGGCAGAAATAGCGTCCAACACCTTGCTGGTGATGCCAAAGGATTCCTTGAACGCCGCTGAGTCGTATTCGCTTTCTTCAATCTCGGGTTCTACCAAATCACCAATGATACTACCATTTTTGGCAGGAGAGAGTGTTGCCTTTCTTCCGCGTTCAATAGCCCGCTCAATCGACGCTCGATGCTTAATAAATAGTATCCTAGGAAACATGGACCGCTCTCCTTTGTGTATGATCTCTGTCATTCGCTTCTCAGTGGGATCGCTAAGAATATACCAAAAGTCAATCAACCTGTTGCGGGGCCAAATGGTAATGGTCCCGGTGAATTTCTGTAGCCATATATTCAGCCAATCCTGCAGAAGGAAATGGGGAAGAAGGTCCAACGACTTGACAATCTCAAGCCACTTTTTGATCTCAAGCTTAAAGAGCTGCTCGAGGGCCGTAGCAATAAATCCTCCTCGCAAATACGCGTATCTCTCGTTGGCGGTCTTTCTGCGAGAAATGGATACCGGTCTCCCTACCGTCCCCTTGGGAGCAAAAAAGAACAACGAGATGTGTGGATTCACCTGGGAAACCACGGTGAAGTTGACATTGTAGTACGAATTTAATGCATCCACTGGAATATCTGTGCGTAGCGACCCGTCTCTCCACTTGCTCCCCAAGGAAAATGGAATCACTTCGTCATTGTTGGGGTTCTTCATCATTAGTACCACCGGATTCAAGATCCCGGGTACTGCAGAAGATGCAAGCAATGTGGACCAGATGATACAGTGGGGTGAAGTAATATCGTTGCAGAGAATCACTGGCGAATGGGGATCGGCAGGAACGGTGGATATATTGAGTATCCTGCCTGTTCTCTCGTAAGCTTCTTCAAATGTCATTGATCCGCGAGTAAAGAAGTTTGACTTTCTTGCCCAAGCAACAGCATCAAAGCGGGCCCCTGTTTTCCATAGACGGGGAATCCACACGTACCAAGGATCCTCACAGGCAGTGATCTTTCTCGCCAACTGCGGTACCAACAATTTTCTCAACTCTTCGTCGGTCCGTGTGCAAAGTAGAGCAGCCACCAACCCTCCACCAGAAGTCCCTGAAATGATTGTTGGCAACAAGTCAGCATCCAACAACGCCTTGGCAATGCCAAAATGGGTGTAGGCAAAGCAGGCCCCGCCACTCAAGCATAGTGCAGACCTGCCGTAGTTCTTCAGGATGATCTTGAAGAACTTGCGCTTGGCTTCAATGGAGACCTTGGGAGAGTCAGCAACCTGGTCAATGCATAGCACCACCTCCTTGTAGTAGTCTTCGACAAGTTTTTTAGTTCCGTAGTAGCGGTGCGAATACAACTGGCGGTTTTCGATCCCAGCAAAGTTCTTTTTGAGGCATCCTTGGAGAAACACCATCAACTCGTAGTCCTGGTGGTCTCTCCGAAGCTTCTTCAACCGATGAATGGACAACTTCACCGTCTTGTAGTCGTAGTAGGAGAACCGGGGGTTGTCGGACCACTTGTCCAAGTGAAGAAACTTGTCGAGCGCAAGGGCATTCTGCACCCAATCCTTGTAGGTGGTTGAGCGTCGCAACCGGTCCCGGAGCCGTTTGCGCTCGCCCGTCCATGTGAAGAAGTACTCCAGCAACGCCACGTACACCCGCACTACAAAGTAGAGGGAGCCAAGAATGACTATCCACACAAACACGCACGTTAGCACCGGCCACCGCAACAAAAAGTAGGTGGAGCTGTTGCGAAATTCGTTCTGGAGCGCCGCTATGGCAGCGTCCGTTCTCCGCGAGGGTTTGCGGGCACCCTTCTTGGGGGCAGTATGGTCGTCCACAACGGGGAACCAGTCACTCTTGGAGGTGATTAGGTCGGGGCGGTGGGTGGCCAAGTCGTCCCCGTGGATGGTTTCCAACTCGTCTGTGGTCAGGCTTCTACGAGAGTCCACGGGCTCCGACGTCGGAGTGGTGGGGGAGGTTTCCGAGAAGTCGAGGTTGTTGTCCCATATCAACGCCTTGGCGAACGAGCTGATGTGGCTCTCGTCAATGTAGTCTTTGTCCTCCTCGAACAAAGGGACTCTCTGGGTCATGGTGTCATTGATGTCAATGGTTCAACGATGAATAGAGAATGATTAATGAATAGATAATGAGAAATGAATGACCAGATAACGCAAACAAGCAATGGCACAAGGCAGGCACAACACACACGCAGTCAAGTGACAGACACAAACAAAACAACAGACCGCGAACGAACAAGTCTGGTGCGCCTTTTTTCGCTGACACCCGCACTGTTCTCAGCAATGACGGTGGTTTTGGAGAAGTCGTTGGTGATAGCAACTTTTGGTGATTTTTGTCTGTCTATTTTTGTTGGGTGCATAAGTCTGCATTCACAGGCTTGTTGCAAGTGCTTGTGATACCGCGAGATTGCGCACACAAATAAAATGGTGTTACGGGGGTAGTGTTGGTGGTCTTGTGGTAATATGTATTATAGCTGTTGTTGGGTGACGTGTTGATGATGGATGTGGGGCGTGGGCTGAGTGGAGTGAAGCCGTGTTTGGGTCACATTGTTGTGTCAGAATTTTTGACATGAAATTGTGGGGTTGAGGAGGGAGGATGCATGGTCGAGCGGTTGCAGCGGTGTCTTACTGCTGCCAAAGTAGGTGCGATGGAGGGTCTTGTGTTGGTGAGAAAGGGTCGCGATATGTGTAGGTGTAGCGTAGTTGTGCAGAAGTCCGTGATTATGATGCGACACGTCTGCATGGTGTGACTATCAACATGCCAAGCAGAGGATGTGATCCTTAGCATCGAGAGACTCTGTGCTTGAACCCGCATCAACGGGAAGATATGGCACGCTAAGCGGGCTTGATCGAGTGCGTTCTAGCGCTGTTGGCGCATATTTGCAGTAGCGAGCCTCGACTCTTTTGCCAAGTCTACGTCTTGAACGCAACATACACGGTAAACACAAGCATTTATGGTATATTGCTCTCCAAGTGAATGGCACATGTTCGACGTAGTTGGTTCGCCTTCAGAGATGTTCTGGACTCGATGTTGTGAGGTTTTACGTGGTTTCCTGGTTGTGCGCCGTGGTTGACCCAAGTTGCAACTATTAGCGCATTGTGACTGATAAGGTAGCGTCTGGTACTGCGCTGAGTTGCTCGAACATATCGTTCGTTTGTACAGCCGGTACTTCTATCTCTTCTGGCACTGTAGTTCATGGTGTACATGAATTGTCAATATCGTCCATGACCAAACATTAATCATAAGTGTACAAAGTAAGTTGAGGCGGTCTTACAACCTACTGTGGTATCTTCTAGCTACGAGTTATATTTCAAATTCCGTGTCTCTCTTCCTTAACATGTTCGACGATTGTTACTTGTGAACACATCTACCAACTGGACCACCATTTCGCTAACACGGGTAGATGTATTCGTTCATGGTCGCATACGATGATAGTCGCATACTTTCATAGTCGCATTCATCATAATCGCATACGTAGTCGCGTAGTTCTATACTCTCAACCGTCTCTCTACTACAACCACGTTGCGACCAGCAGACTTTGTAACCTTGTGGCGCAGAACAGACTCTACTTGTAGCGTTTGCAAGTAATTGTCAATTCCAGTTATCAATTCACTCTTGTCCTATTATAGTCCACACATTACTCCACACATTACACCAAACAATCCGTCCCAGTCCCACTAGTCCTCTCAACTCATGACATTCAGCACCCTCGTTCTCGACATCGAAGGCACCATGTGCCCCATCACCTTTGTCAAGGACACCTTGTTTCCCTACTTTGTGGCCAAATTTGCCTCCGTATTGGAACCCATTGAGTTTCCTCTCGACCCCAGCCCTACATCACTGCCAATAGTGACCATTCTCCAGCAATTGCCGCACACCGTCACCACCAGCGCCGACGCAGTCTATTCCCACTTCAAGTTGCTTGTGGACCAGGATATCAAGGACCCCGTGTTGAAATCGTTGCAAGGCTTTGTGTGGAAACAGGGCTACGACAACGGCGAGTTGATGGCACCCGTGTATCGCGATTCAATTGACGTCATTAAGACGTTTCCCAACAGCGGCAAGATTTATATATACTCCTCTGGTAGCATCAAGGCCCAGGTGCTTTTGTTTGGCCATGTTGACGATAACGGCACCTCCGCTGACTTGAACCCACACTTGAGTGGGTATTTTGACATCACCACAGCCGGCTACAAGACCGAGTCGTCGTCGTATGCCAAAATCCTCAAGGAGATTGGACACGAGGACACGGCCAATGAGGTGTTGTTCTTGAGTGACAATGTCAAGGAAGTGCAGGCAGCAATCGAGGCAGGCATGCAAAGCTATGTGGTTGTGAGGGAGGGCAATGCACCGTTGACAGCGGAGGATGAGAGGCGGTATCGGATCATTCACTCTTTGGAGGAGTTGAGGTGATACATGCTGATGAGAGACTTCTGGGTGATGAGCCGAGGTTGCAGAGATACGGTTTGAAGTTGGACAAAGAGGTGGGAGAATAGATATCTACGGTTGCGCTTATATAGCTAGTACTGCTTTAGCTGTCTGAGAAAGGAAACTAACTGTGGTAATAGTGATCAATTGAACAGTTTACGTGATATTGAGGCTGATTGGGATGATAGTAGACTAGTTGTTAGGTTAGTTCTTAGTTGGCATATTAGTTAATAGATTGGTTGTTCGATTGGTGGTAAGATTAGTTGTTCGATTGGTGGTAAGTTTAATTACTAGACTGGTTGATAAAGTAATTGGTAGAACGGTTGATAGAAAGATTGATATACTGGTTGATTGATTAGTGAATTGGTTAGTTACTGGTATCTTTCGGCTCAAAGTCAAGCTCAAAATAACTACACTATTGGAAAACCAGCGAATGAGAATTGCGTATATGAATATACTTTCTGTTGCAAACTGTTTGGTGCAACATGGTCCACTTTACGGTGACAATTGAGTTGTTGATGAATAGTGCGAAGCTTCAAGGAAATACCAGTGCTTAGAATCAAAGTGTTTGACATGTTGATGTCTGTTGTCTCTGTTTTCTAAGAAAGCATATGTGTAGGACTACAAAGGAGGTCAAAGGAACGAAAAGTCAAGATGGAACCCATTGGCTGCAAAAAAGAGGTCAAGAACAAAGGTGCTGATGTGTTCTGACCAAATGGTGACAATGTCGAGTGTGCGGATCAGGTAGAAAAGAAGACAATATCGAATTGATGTAAATGCGGATCAGATCGAGAAGACAATGACGATTGATGTAAATGCTGTCTATATTAAGTGCGACCAAGCAGTCGGTGCCAATGCTAAGACGATGGTTGGCTTCAACGATGAGACGATTCAATTGTGGACCAAATATGTCGTAGACGGAGGACGAAGTAGTCGGTACCAAACAACCAGGGCACGATCCAAGAGCAAATGCATCCAGCAATGGATAACCTACGGCACATCCTCCCACACCCTTGTCACGACACCTTCCACCGCACCTCTCGCCCCGTCTCACCATTCACCCATTCCACAACACCACAACACGTATATTACAACAGGGGCCGGAGGGCAACCACCACCACGGTCATCCCCTACATATCGCGAAACAAGATGTCAGCAGCAACCTCCTCGTTCTTGTCGCACGCCAAGTACACCTGCACCACCAAGTCGCGCTCGAACCCAAGCTCGCACAACCGGTTGATGGCACTCTGGTCCTGCTCCGTCAACTCGATGCGGATGGGATGGCCTTCGCCCCCCTCAACGTCACCACCCTCCACCTCAAACCCCAACTCGTCACCTCCGGCGCCCAAAAACGTCCTGATGAACCCCTCGGGATCCTCGCGGATCAAGCTGGCAATCTGGGGGTTGGATGCTGCCAACTGCTCCAAGATGGGTTGGATCAACTCCGGGTTGGACTGCAACGCCGCCCTGAACAACTGCATCTGCTGGTCGTCGCCCATGGCGGCCCCCTGGTCGTCGCCGTCACCGCCGTCGTGGGCGTGCGCGGCGGCGGCGGCGGCCTCAAACAAGTTCTCGCCCTCGGGCTCGTGGTCGTCGTCGTCGTGGTCTTGGTCGTGGTCGTGGGCGGTCGACTCGGCTACAGGGGCATCAGAGGAGACGGTGTCGTCGCCGGTGGGGGCTTGTCGCGGCTGCAACGATTGGGGGATGCCCGTGATCAAGTACTCCACTGCGCGGTGGGGGTTGTTGAAGGCGGCCCGCAACGCCGCCTCCACCTGGGGCCGCTCGTAGCCCATCTCCATGATGTTGAGGATGGTGGCCTCGCGCTCGCTGCCCACGGCGAAGGTGGAGTCGGAGCCCGTAGGGGCGTCGGAACCCCCACTGGGGGCGGTGGGGGCAGCGGCGGTGGGGGCACTACCGCTGCCGGCAGCACCAGTGTCGCCCCCGGCGGGGTGTGCTGGGTCTTCACCCGCTGGCTGCACCTGCGGGGCGACCGTGGACGCGTCTGGGCCCTCGGCGGGGGCCGGGACCGGGGTCGGGGTCTTTTTGGCGCGGGAAATCATAAAGATCACCGACGCCCCCTCCTTGATCTTGAACGATTCCAACGACTGGTCGTCCTGCAACACCTTGCCGGAGTACACGAGCTTGATCTGCGACACCTCGCATTGCTTGTGGTGGGCCAACTTTTCTTTGGCCGACAACACCTGCTGCTGTTAGTATGGCGGTATGGAGGCACCGGCGGGGTATGGGGTCCCGGGGCAACGTACCGAGTCCGACAAGTCGACTTCGATGGGGACGGTCTGCTTCTTGAAGTCCTTGAAGATGATCTGCATGGCGTGTGGTCGGGGGAAGACGGCGCCGGGTCGAGGTATGCCTGAAGGGCGTGGTGAGGGGCGCCGCTGTTGTGGCGATTGTCGATGGTTTGTCCCAGACAACGCGACAACGCAATGCGACAACGCAATGCGACACGGCGACGCGACACAGGAGCGGTGGGGGCACGACGCGGCCCGACATTTGACTTGCGACATTATCCACGTGATCTGCGACACCGCGACACGCGACATTGCTACATCGCGACATCTCCACGTTTGCAACCTCTTCGTGTTTGCCCCTCCCTTCCTGCCCGCTCACCACCCTCGAGTCGTTACCGCCGTTCTGAGTCATCGTGAGTCATCTGCAGACCCCGCCTACCCCGCCTACCCCGCCTGCCCCGCTTTGCCCGCCTCCCCCACCCCGTCTGCCATGCTGCGACGCCAAACCTCCTCCACCATCAAGGGCCCCTCGTCGGCGCTCACGGCGTTCCTCAAGAACGAGGGCATCACCGACGCGTTCCGCGCGCGTCGTGCCCGCGAGCGCGACGCCTCTACCGCCCCTGTGCCCCTGGCCAGCCCGGAACCGGCCCCGGAACCGGCCCGCGACTCCGACTCTGACAACGACTCCTCCTCGCGTCCCCTCGACCGCGAGATCGCCGCCATGCGCCTGGCCGCCAGGCGCAAGCTCAGGGCCGCCAAAAGACGGTCCCGTGACGGCCCCTCCAGCAGCGACAGCAGCGACGCAAGCGATGCCGACTACAACGACAGCAACGACGAGTTTGCCGCCGCCAACATGAAGCAGTTTGGCGACAGCGACACCTGCGTGGACTGCGGCTCCACCTTCCGCCTCACCGTGTACTCGCGGTTTGTCAAGCCCCGCGGCGGCTACCTCTGCGACGACTGCAACGAGGAGTGGCGGGCGCGAGACAAGCGGGCCCGCGCCAACCAGTTGCAGGCGCGCAAGCGGCGGCGGCGCGTGGCGCAGGCGTTGTTGGACAAGGCCACCGTGGCGGTGCCCACGCTCCAGGACGTGTGCATCCGCACCATCACCGCCCACATTGACGACGTGGAGCGGTTGGGGGACATTGGTGCGGGGAACGCCGGCAAGATCGCTCGCATCTTGTCCAAGAACCGGTCGTTGGACGACAAGACGGTGCCGCTTTTCCTCGGGCCCCAGTTGCGCTCGTTGCAGTTGTGGGACTGCTCCAACGTGTCCAGCCACTGCTTGAATCAGATCGCCGCCTTTTGCCCGCGCCTCGAGTCGTTGACCCTCTTTATGTGCGGCCAGCTCCACAACGACAACTTGCAGTACTACCGCGACCACTTGACCAGCTTGCACCTGTTGTCGTTGAACGGGCCCTTTCTCATCAGCGACAGCGCCTGGCAGGACTTTTTCGACGACGCCGGCGCCCGTCTCACCGCCTTTGAGGTCCGCAACACCCATCGCTTTGGAAACGACTCCTTGATCAGCTTGTTGGAGAACTCGGGCCGCCACCTCACGTCGTTGAAGCTCTCGCGCTTGGATGGCATCGACACCGCCGCCGTGTACGACTTGCTCCCCCACTACCTTCTGCCGGGAGTCATGACCCATTTGGAATTGTCGCATCCCCACACCGAAGACCTCATCACCGACGATCTCCTCATTAATGTGCTCTCAGTGGCGGGCGAGTCCCTCCAGTCGTTGGCGGTAGATGGGTGTACCTGCCTCACCGCCCGGTTCTTGGTGGAAGGAGTGGCCCGGTTCTGCCCCAGTTTGACGACGCTATCGATGCGGGGGCTCGACCAGGTGTCGGACGAAGGGTTTGCCCAGGCGTTTGACGAGTACGGTAGTGTCAATGCCGGGGGCTTGCTTGTGGTAGACATCACCAAATGCATCCAGTTGGGCGACGCCGCCGTGTACGCACTCGCCCGTCATTCGGCGGCCACTTTGGTCGAGCTTAGCCTTAATTCGTTGCTCCAGCTCTCGCATGACTTCTTGTGGCAGTTGTGGACTGAGGACAACAATGCCGTCAAGAAGGACTTGCGCAAACGGCTCGATGAGGGGGCCCTGGTATCGGTGTACCGCCATGTCAAGTTCCCGTTGCTCACGTCGTTGGACTTGGGGTTTGTGCGTGCCGTCGACAATGCCATCTTGGCGGTTGTGGGGGACGCATGTCCCAAGTTGAATGTGTTGGAGGTCTATGGCGATAATAGGTGTACGTCGACGGCCAAGTTCAGAGACGGCATCATGGTGATAGGACGTCAAAATGACGAGTTATAGTTGTGGAGTTGACATCAAATTGGGTACATCTATCGGGCATCGAGATTTAATATAGGTACGGAATTGGGAACTAATGATACATATTATACAAATCTAACTTTTGGGATAATTGATGGCCTGGGCCGCTTTTTCCACATTTTTGTAGCTGGGATATCCAGGCACTTCCTGCGGCTTCGTAAGATCCAAATAGTGGTCGTCTCTCATCAACTTGTTAGTGATGTCAGGAAGAGAGTCAACAAAGATCCCTGGATGGCCGATGTGACGGTTGGCAACGCGAAGGAACTCGTCAGCCACATTCCCAGTAGGGTGCTTGTGATGAAGGTCCCGCACGAGGTAGTTGGTGGCGCCAGCCCGGGTCCTGGCTGCTTGGTTGTAAAACACTGAGTTGGACATATCCATGTCGCGCCTGATCAAGGTGTCGTCGGACTTGCCGTCATTGATGGCGAGCGACTGAGGGATGTTGGCAGCAGAGATATCGTAGTTGCTGTCAATGAATGCATCAACTACGCTTTTGGAAAGATGGGACTCAGTTTTAATGCAGGTGACAATTTGGCGAAGATTGTACATGTTATGTTTAACAACTCCTTCGTAGTCAAAGAAGAACTTCCAGAACTTGACCGATCTGAGCAACGCCTTTTCCCGGTGGAATTGGTCATAGAACTTTCGAATTTCCTCGGTATTGCTGGGTGATGACGCCAATGTTTGGAGATACAAGTTGACGAGGATGGCAATAGACTCATCATTCAACGTTTTAGCAACTTGTAATACATCCTTTAATTTGAAATCTGGCAGGTTGGAGGAGGCATCCAGGGGATTGAGCTCATTAGAAGCGGCAACATCGACGTCGTTTTTGACTTGTGCACTGTCGTTTTCTTTTGCACTTGACGTGTCCTCCTCCTGTGTTGTACCACCACTTTTGTCGTTTCCATTTGCATTAACGGTCTCCTTGTAATCAGGGCCGTTTGTTTCATCTTTACCATTCGCGACATCTCTTTGCTTTCCTGTGTCTTTCCTTTTGGCCAGCCTTTCTCCTCTTGTAAAATACTCATCAATGAGTCTCCTAGTAGTGTTCAAAAACGATGTCAGCCCCAATAGTCCCTTCCATACTTTAAACAATTCAGTGGCCATCTCGAGGTACGGTTGCTTGTAGTACACTGACGAGGCCATGGATGTACCACTGAACATCCTCATCCAGTTGAACAACACCTCACAAGCGCGTTCGTACTTGCCCTCGCTCAACAACCAATGCGAATACATCACCCTGGTGGAGCTATTGTCCAAGGGAACGAACCTGGTGTTGGCCCTGGAAAACACCTCGTCAATTTTGGGCTCTCGCGCTTCCGGCAACAAGTGCAGCAGATGGAGAAAGGCAACGTACTTGAGCCAGAACCGGGTCTCGAGACAATTGGGCACGAGCACCCGCTCAAACAAGCATATAACCTGAATGTAGAGGTGTTGGATGACATCCTCGTCGCCCAGTTCCACTGCCTGACGATACAGAAGCACCTCCTGGTTGATGAGGGCCAACCAGGTGTCCTGCTTGGCGACAATGTCGCTGTAGTTGGCAAGGGAGAACTCCTGGTCAGTGAGCTCCGATTCGTACTCCCAATTTGCGGTGACCTTGGTCTGGGTGGCGTTAAACACGTTATACACGTAGTCGTCGATTATCTGGTGCTTTTCAATCAACGACAACTGGTTGACGTTGCTCTTGTTGAAGCGAACAAGGTAGTCGTCGACGGTAGACGCCGGAACCACCGCCTGCATGTCGTACGACTTGCATATTTCCGTAAACTGGTTGTAGTACTGGGAGTATTGGTACAAGGGGATGCGGATAACTGACAAGTAGAGCGCAAGCACCTCGGGCGACGTTTCCCCACGCTGGCGCTCAAACGCCAACGCCTGGTCCCACACCGGGTGGGCATGGAAATGGTGCCCCACATGCTTCAATGCCTCGGCGTACACCGCGCGGACGGCGGCCACGGCGTCGTCAGACGGACTGTCGCCCGCGGTGGTGACCTCGGCACCTAGATGATCGGCCCAGAGAGCCACCGACATGGGGAAAGCGGCGGTGGCCTCGCGTAACACCGCCAACGACGCAGCGGTGCCGCCGTGGTTGTAGGCAAACACCACCCACCGCTTCCAGTAGTCGGTCAAGTGGGGAAACCGGTTCAACAACCGGCGGTAGCAGTCGCCCGCAACGGTCGCGGCGTCGGCGCCGGTCCCAGTATCGTCAGCGGCCTGTTCACACGCTTGCAAAGCCTGATCCCACGCCTCGAGCAGGTTGGGGTGTGTGGTTACAGCCTCGAGCAATGGCCGGAGCCGCAGCGCGATGTCGTGGCTGGCGATATTGGTGCCCAAAGCAGCATTATTGGCGGGCGATGCTGGATCTGACAACTCCAGCGGAAGTCTGACGGAGGAGTCGATAGAGGACATCGAGCAGGTCAAGCGAAAGCGGCGATAATGGATTTAGCGGAGACTCTGTCAGAACAGACGGGAAAATGGGGATGGGATGGGAATAAGATCTAGATGATGAGAACGACGAAGACAACGATGAGATGGAATGAGATCCACAATGAGAACAGCGATGAGATCGACGACAGCGATGGGAACCAGAACGTGAACAAGGAACACAACGATGAGAATGAGCAAGAACTCGGACGAGCGAGAACAAGAACGCACGAGCAGACCTGTAACAGTCACCTGACTTCAGAAGCAGCAGCAAGCGGGCTGGCGGCGCAAACGTCCGACACAGGCAAGAAATGGCACCGGATTAGCCCTCTACCACGAATCAGCGGCGGTGGATCACTCAATGAAGCTGCAAACCGTCAAACACACAAAAATTGCAACCAGAAAATCTGGGCCCAATTTGGCAGTCAGTTACATCCAAACATACAGCCATAAGGGAGTGGGACGCAAGGGGACGTGGCCATGGCTGGCGGTTGGATGTCGTTAGTGGATGCCGTTCGTGGGTGTCGCCAGTGTCTCTGTGGTCAGCGTTGTTATGCTTAACAGCAGTGTAGGTTATGGTTGTGGTTGTGTAGGGAGTGAAGGTTGTAAGCCTTGAAGGTTGCAAGTTTTGAAGTGCAAGTTTTGAAGGTGTAAGTTGTGTGGACTGTCCATGTCTGATTGTAGGTATGGCTGTGTTTGGCTGTGTTTGGTTGTGTTCGTTGTTTGCTAGTGTGTCTGAAAGTGTCTCTGCTTGTGTGTCTGTTGATATGTATCTGGCTGTATGTATCTGGTTGTAGTTGTCTGTCTGGGTTTCTAGCTGCAAACGGTGGAGCTGTAAAGACAATATTATCGTACTGGTAAAAGTATCCTGTTCTGCGTTTGTTCACTGCTGATGATTGCCTGTTGAATAGTCAACTGTAGTAGTTAGGCAATCGATGTAGGTTTGGCTTGCAGAAAGTGGTTGCAAACGGTAGATGGTTGCAAATGGTCTTCACTGTTAAGTATAAATCAGACCAGCAACCACACGTACAAACAGTGGAAGTTTACAAACAAGAATGGAAGAAACGGTGAGAATCGTTCAATTTTGCAAAAGGAGGGTATCACGGCATCCCGTTAACCTGTCGAAGTCACGATGATATGTTGTAGCCTAGATCAAAGATAACTAAAGGTGGTGCAGCTAAACGACAATATGGTAAGAACGTAAATCAAATGACATCCAGAATGGCAATCAATAGACAATCAAATGACCAAAGAAACGGCTGCCAAATGGCATCCAGAAAGTTAATCAAATGACAACTAGTATGTAAATTAATTGGCAACCAAAATGACAACCAGAATGGCAGCCAAATGACAATCAAATGACATACAAAAAGCAACAAGACAGACAATCAAATGGCATCCAAATGGCAATCAAATGGCAACCAAAAAAGCAACCAGAATAACAACCAAAAAGCAGCCAGAATGACAACCAAAAAGCAACCAGAATGGCAGCCAAGAGAAGCCAAAAGGGAAGCCAAAAGGGAAGCCAAAAGGGAAGCCAAAATGAAACTAATGATGCATCAGGACTACAACCAAATGCATCAATCAAGCTAAGAACTACTGCCACGCAACAGTTAACTGACTCATTACATCGCTAGTTCGAAAACTATCTGGACGATTAAAGAGACTCTCGATATGTATTCATGGTTTGTACCAGTAGAATATCCAGAGGTATCACTAACAGGATCTACGAAACTTGCAACCATTAATCTACCACTTACAAGCAGTGATTTAGCCAGAAGTTGTACTACAAGTTGCTGATACACACTTAACACAACGATATACTACAAATATTTCAAGAAGTTCTAGTGCTAGTGCATGTGCTAGTGCAAGTACAAGCGTAAATACAAGCTCCAACCAACATTAACCACAATCAACAAGAAAGCTATCTAGAGTTTTAAATTGCCAGTACAGATTCCAACCAAAAGTATTAATACAATCTTCCTAGCCCCTTGCACCAATTGCACCAGCCTTGCATCGTATGATACAAGAATTGGAGGTAAAGGTCACATTGCGTCCTGCTCCAACTCAAACATACCCTACTTTCACACTTTGCACACTGGACAAAGTCAAAGGAGAACTACAACTAGACCAACCCCCATGCCGGCCAAGATATTTCCCCACCAATCATTGGCAAACCCTTGAAACCAAAGATGTCAACCTTGTCACCAATTCATCACCAGAATCACAATATTCTGATACAAAATTAACCACCACTAACTACAAAACTTTGCACCAAATCCAGCTGCAAATTACAAAGAGCCACCGCCATTTTTCCAAACAATCAGAATCGTCCCTACACTTCTTATTTCATCTTGCAGGACTATACCGTAATTGGTCATACCATCACCCCTTGATCAGAATCCTCAATCAACTCATCACTCCCGATCAGACTCATCAATCAACTCATCACTCCCGATCAGACTCATCAATCAACTCATCACCCCGATCAGAGTTCATCACCACATCGCCATGGAACCCACCACCAAAGTCACCTCCATCTCACCCTACACCCTCCCCCCTTCCAACAATCACAAGGTCCTCTCCTTGCTAACCCCCCTCCCGTTTGAAATTTCCAACAACCATCACCTGCCCAAGCTAAAGCCTTCAATACCGTTGCTCGTCTCCACCGATGTCGATGACTTGATCAAGTTGAACAACTCCCGCATTCTCTCGCGCAAAACCATCCACATTCCCACGGGTACCACCTCAGCCGGAGAAAATCAGTTTGACTCCATGGATGTGGATGTGGATGAAAACCTCGATCCAAAAGCATTTGTGGAGATTGACACATTCAAACCATCAAATTTGAAGGATCAAGTTTCTGTGGTGGTTATTGAAAACTTTCCAAATCTCAAACGTATGGCTGTGGAAAAGCTTATAGACTGCTTGGTCAATGTGTCCGCAACACGTAGTTATCAGTGGTCATTGGTCAATTATGAATATGTAGATACAAAGATGGTGTTCATCCGGTTTGACCACTTGGCGGACGTCAAGTGGTTTTGCAACACTTACCGCCAGCACTTACCTGAGCTCCTCGAGAACAACTCCGTCGCCATCGTTGTCAGCGACAAAGGTGACCAATACTTGACACAGGTGCCTACTCCCTCAGAAAAGATTCCTGAGCAGGTCAAGACGATGGTGGGGTTGATTATCCACAACCCTCGCTACTTTGAAAAGACATCGCAGAAAACAGGCACCGAAGACCTTGACCAGGTGTTGGCCTCCTATAGCAACTACAAAGTGGACAAGAATGAGTTGGTGGATATCCCCAACATTATGAAGGAGGCCATCGTCAAGGACGTGATAATGTTTAGGTCACGAGTGCTATTGCGTGAGCGAGACAAGAGAAAGAAGGAGATTGAAGCTGAACGTATTAATACTAAAAATCGGTTGAAAGATTTGTTTGAGGGGATCAAGGAGACCAACGAAGTTGAGACTACGTCTGAACAACCGGCTGCACCCGTGCAAATTGTGCGTGACGAGTACGAAGACCTCAACGATGAAGATTATATACTGTACTTGGAAATGGAAGAGGAGCAAAAGTTGGAGCAAGAATATGAGCAAGAAATTAGGGCCTTGCGAGCAAAAGAGACATCTGAGCAGGCATTGCTATTGGAAAGGTTGAACGAGGGAAAGAACTATGAGAATTATCTTATGGATAACAAGTTGAGATTTATAGATGAGTATAAGGCAGTTGACGACGATGATTCGGGGCCAAACCGATCGGAGCTCGAGAAACTTGTACATTTGCACAATTACGATTACAATCAGTATGTGAAAGCCCGGAGTCGAAAGCGTCTGCAAGAAGAAAATGGTGATGAAGAGGACACCAATGCCGAACTTCGAGAGCAGCAGCTGGTACAAAAGGCAAGCGACTTCCTTTCCCAATTCCAGCCACCTAAAAAACCCAAGACATTGGCCAATACCAACAAGGAGGAGGTTGTTGTTGGTAAGCTTGACAGTGTCCAAGCGCAAAAGCTTGAGAATAAGATTAGTGAACTTGTGGAAACGTACTTGGGGGTCAAAGACGAGGTGTTGATAGGAGTCATCAATGATCATTTGCAAGAGTTCAACTTAAGCAATAAGCAGGCGCTCGTGGAGGAGCTCCAGCAGGTGTTGGACGAAGACGGGGAGAATTTAGCGGCCGACCTCTGGCAGTACGTGCAGAGCATGTAAAAATGGGACACCAAAAGCAAGGCGCAATCGAGGTGATCACCAGCTATCAATGTAAAGCTATATCGAATGATTTTATGACAACTACAAACAGTAATTATAAATAGAAAAGATAGTTTGTACAATAAAACATCACAGGCTACCAGCTGTTGCGCTCCATGGCAAGTACCATAGTTACCACGCCACAGGAGCCAACAACAGGCCACAACGGAGCCAGGGAGCATTCATAGGGCATATCCAGGTTGCAAAGGCAACCCGGCTCCACTAATCTCTATAAACGAATTGAAGGATTAATGACTAACGGTGTACGAGGCAATTACATGGGGGTATCAATGGTACCACCCTAGGGAGTTGGAGGCCTGAACGGGCTCCGATATTATGTTGCCACGGGCATTGTGGAGCACGTCGTTGCCGGCGTGTTCGCCGCTCAAAACCCCGCCATTGTTGATACGGGAGAAGATGGCTGAGAATCCCGACGACGTCTCCATCATCGACCCATCGTCAGTCATACCAAACTGAGACTCCGAGTCCGAGGGGGGCAATTCAATAGCCTTGCTCTTTTTGAAGCGCTTGAACAACAAAATCATAAACGACATGTACAACCCACATCCAGCAGCGGCACCAATGGTGATACCGGCAATTCTGCCCTTGTTGGTAACCTTAGGTACCACGGTAGTGTCCATGGAACCATTGTTGTTGGAGTTCTGGGAAGAACCGGAGCCTCCTGAACCCAGACCATCGTCGCTGGTGTCCAACCCAGTCAAGGGGATACGGCTGTCAATCAATGAAGCCAAGCTTCGCAAGGTGGGGTCGGGGTTGCGGTACAACTTGGAGTCGGGAGTCTGCACCAATTGGGCCAACGCAGCCACTGCGTCGGTGGGGAAGTATACTTCAGCCACCGTGATGGTGTAGTTGATGGTGCTGGCGGTGAAGGGGATCAACCGTCTCACCGACACGTCCTTATACTGCTTTTGGCCATTGAAGGGATACTTCAACACTTCTGGCAAGTACTGGAAGATCTGGGCCGACAGGATGGAGTGCTGCACCACAAATGGATAGTTCAACTCCGACTTGAACCCCACATACACAATCTGGTAGTTGGCACCTGGGTTGGAGGTGGTAGCAGGAGTGATGGCCCGAGGCAATCCCGACGTCGACTCCGGGGTGGTGGAGGCGTGGACAATGCCTGTCTGTGTAGACTGGCTGGCGTCGGAGGGGGTTTCTGCAATCACCAACTGCGATGGCAACCACCCCTTGGAGGAGGTGGTGGACGAAAGAGGAGCCTGGATAGGTGCAGACACCGGTGCTGACGTCACCGCTGGTGGTGGCGACGTGATCAACACAGAGCTGGCACTGGCAACCTCACCAGCAGTATTGGCGCTGGTTGGCGTCGTTTCTGCACTTGTCACCGCCTGTTCCGTTTCCTGCGACTGGTGTGCTTGCGACTGGTTGCCGGCTTCGCTGGCAGACTCCTTGGGAGACTGTTCGCTGGCGGTTTCAGCGGTAGCAGGGGCAGTTTGGGTGCCAGTAGACTCGTTGGACTCACGAGAGTGGGCCTCAGAGGTGGTAGCAGCTTGTGTGGCCTCCGACGCCACGACCTCGCTTCCCGATTGAGTAACCTCTGCTTGACCAGTCAGGACGGCGGGGGAGTGGGTTTCAGGCTCGTTGGGGCTGGAGGTGGGGACTGGCGCCTGGGACTCCACCGAGGACCCCCCTACTGGGGAGTTTGTGGTGGCGACAGACGACTCCGTTTCGCCTGCGGGTGTCTGGCCCGTTGTTGCGGACTCAGCTTCCGTTGTCCCACCAAGAATGGATTCAACGCTTGTGGGAGCAAACGAAGGCGAAACGGGAGTGGATACGGTGCTGGCGGGGGCGGAAGCGGGCTCTGAAGGCTGGGAAACCACGGGAACGGTGGTTTCGTCGCTGCCGCTGGCAATCTCGGTAGGAATTGCTGATGCCAAGTTGGTGCTGGCCTCGGCGGTGGGCACCGACTCCTCAGACACTGGCGTTGACACCTCAGGGGCAGAAACAGCACCTGAAGGAGAAGTCACGGCGGTGGGTGGCGTAACGCTCTCAGAGGGCACTCCCGAGGCGGTTTCGGCTCCCGAAACTGACACAGGCATGGTTTGCGACTCGGGGAACTCCGAGGGTGGAATCGAGGCGTCAGAGGGGCTGGCCAACGACGTGTCCTCGGGGGCCAGCTCAGTTCCACTGGTAGCGCCTTCCGTGTTGCTCTCCGTGTTGCCATCACCCAAAGTGGGGCTCACAGTGGGGCTCTCAGTGGAGTTCATGACGGCGCTTTCGGCAGGGCTGGAGTTGTTTTCAGTGGGGCTAGCAGTGTTGTCGCTGGAGCCCGCCACCACAGTGTCGCTGGGCGACGAGGTATCCTCGCCCGACGTGGCGGGCGCTACGGGGGTGCTGTCGGTGGGACTGGTGGTGTCCTGGGCAGTCCCCGTGTCGTCAGTGCTGGGGGTGGCAGCAACGGACGATTCGGCCGGGGTGTTGTCGACGGCGGTATCGCTGGCGCTGGCGGAGGGCCCCTCAGCTTCGCTCGAGGGGCTGCCGATTTCGGGTACAGACGCAGCGGCGGTGTCGGTGGAGCCCGTGGGGCTGGCGGCAGTGCTGTCGCTGGTCAACGACGAGTCGGTGGGGGTCACCAAACTGGGGGACGACAGCGAGTCGGAGCCGCCCGTGAGCTCCAATGACGATTCTGTGGGCAGCACCAACGCCGTGGTGTCGTCGGTGGTGTCGGAGCCGGAATCGGGGGCTGCGGAGTCCAGCGCATCGGCAGCGGTGTCAGCAGTGGTGTTGTCAGTGGTGTTATCAGTGGTGTCAGGAGTGGTGTTGGCGGTGGTATCAGTGGTGTCAGGAGTGGTGTTGGCGGTGGTATCAGTGGTGTCAGGAGTGGTGTTGGCGGTGGTGTCAGCAGTGGTGTTGTCAGCGGTGTTATCAGTGGTGTCAGGAGTGGTGTTGGCGGTGGTATCAGGGGTGGTAGTGGGCGTAGTTTCCGGGGTCGTGGTGGGGGTGCTGATGGGGGTGCTGGAGGTGGTGGAGGGGGTGTCGTCGCTGGCGGGGCTGCTGTCGGCGGACCCAGAGTCACCGCTGCTGGAGAGCGTGGTGTCGGTGGGCGACACCGTCTCTCCCACGTTGGGGCTGGTGGTGGAGTCGCCCGAAGGAGACTGGTCCTGCGATGGGTCTGATGCGGGGGCCTCAGTCTCAGCGGGGGACACCAAGCTGTCGGTGGTGTTGGTGGGCATTGACGAAGTAGGCGATGTTTGCGACGTTGGCGAGGAGGGCGAGTCTGCGGGCGACGAGAATGCGTCGTCGTTGCTGGAGTCCTGGGAAGCGTGCGCCTCCAAGGGCAACGCCGTGGAGGTCGTCTGCACCGTGGTGTCGGGCAACGAGGTGCCGCTGGTGGTGGTGGTGGCGTCGGTGGTGGTGTGGGAGCTGGTGCTCGAAGGTTCCGTCACCGTCACGGGGGCCAGCGAGGGCTGCACCTCCGAGGTGGTGGGCTCCACCGTCGAGGGCTCGTCTGGCGACGAAGCAGACTGTTGTTGGATGAAGTCAAACGGAGGGTTCACCGTCGACTGCAGAGGTGCCGGGGCGACCAGCGACTCTGCGTCGGGAGATGCGTTGCTGGCACCCGGGGCAGACGCACTGTCGTCCTGGGCGGCGGCGGACGCAGACGACTGCTGTGTAATCACGGTGGGGGACGTCGAGGTGGTGGGCGTCGTGGTGGGCGTCGTGGTGGGCGCCGTAGTGGGCGTCGTGGTGGAGGTGTCGGGGGTGGCCGCGTCGGGGCTGTTGGTGGAGTGCGTTTCCGCCTGGTCGCCGCTGTTGGGCGTGGGCAAGGGAGGACGCACGGGGGTATCGGTTTCGTCGTCGCTGGACCCCTTGGCGGTGGTCTGAGGGCTGTTGGCGGGGGCGTGCACGCTGGTGTCGTCGTCTCCCGGTGAGGAAGAGGCGGCGGCCGGCGTGTGGTTCTGAGAGGTGGGGGAGCCGGTAGAAGCGTCCGTCTCTGGGGCGGTGGCCCTGTTCTTGGCGGGCGAGCTGTCGACGGCCAGGTCCTGGTTGTTCAACTGGTCGATGCTGTCGGACAACAACTGCCAGAACGAGGGCTGGGAGGTGGACACGCTGTCGGCAGTGACAGCCAGGGACGAAGCGTCGGCGGCGTGGAGGAGGCGGGCAAACGCCAACACGTACACTGCCGACACCAAATTCAACTTGATATTGCTAAACATAGGGGGACAATCAAACGGCCAGAGGGGAAATCAACATATGCAAACAAAACAAACACACAACGGGAGAAACTCAAGGAAAGACGGTAGTTGGGACGGTTAGATCAACTTTTTGGCCGGGGGGATGCAAAGACAAGCGGGCAAGGTCGGTCACGGGGTATCCTAGTAGGGGTTGTGATGACGGGAAGGCTTTGGTGGCGAGTTGTAGATGATTGAAGGTGATTGAAGATGCTTTACGGTACTTGAAGGGTCCAAGGTGATTCAGATCGGGTATTGCTTGCAGCTCAAACGGAAGGGTTCAAGGCCGGCAGGATGGGGATCGAGGGGAACGGCTTGGACGCACGCAGAGCTGGAGGGTCGCAAACAGTCAGGGATGGGGATTGCGATGGGACCACGACACGTTCAGCAAATAGGAAAGGTCACGGACGGCACCACTACTGCGGCAAGGATGGGTTGGGACAGGATATGTACAATGAAAGTAAACGAACGAAATTGTATCCCAAGCAAACACAGACGCCAGCTTCTCCTTCAACAATGGGGGAGAGGATGGAGGACAAGGCGAGGACCGTGGGCACAAGGAGAGTACGGGCACGGGGATGGAAACAGTGCCTGGAACAGGAGGGGGATGGATGTGGAGAACCTGGAGGCTGGCAGGGAACAAGCCGTGTGAAGAAACAAGTGAGAAAATTTGTGGTGGAAATATAAACAATCAAATATGGGCCTGGGTTTAGACCAGGAAGGAGGGAAACAGGTGCATTATCCATATTTTTTAAAAAATTTTCCCCGGTGGTATTTTTTACTATTGCAGGCCATTGTGGGCGTATTATTTATGCTGTTTCATTATTTTTTGCCGCCGCGGCCATTGTTGCCAGGATGGATATTTTTTGTGGTGGTGAATGAAAATATTCCGCTATTTTTGGGAACGGGCCTCCACCACCATGGGCTATTTCAGGTTGGGGCCTGGGGGCCTGGGCACAAAAACAGCGCCATTGTCACCGCAGACGATGGCCGACGCCCTCAAGGTCCCCTTTGCAGGTTGCCCCTGCCATTGTCGCCGCAGGGATCTCGCTCGTCTTCCCCCGTTCTCCTTGTGGTGGGGGTGTCGTCCATGTGATCGGAGCCCACCTCGCGGCCACGATTGTCGGTGCGTTTTGCAGGTTAGCTCCCGACAGGCGCAAACTGCATTTGGCCGTTTTAGGCAGGACCCGCGTAGAAAATACTGCCCCATTTTCACATCAAACAGAATGGTAAACACGGGAGGGGGATATGTAGTTGGGTGGCGGGTCCGGTGGTGTGTCGAGGATCGATTGGCAGTGGGCGGCCATTGTCGGGGCACGCCGGGAATGCCTGGCCCACGCAAAACACGTCGTCATCCTCCACTCCCCCGTCGCGGCGCCGGTGACGCTGCCATCGCCAGTGATCCATTGTTTGCGTTTACGGTGTCGCAAAACCCAACCCAGGCCCCCGGCCCCCGAATAAGCAGTAAGCAAAAAGCAATCGCTCGTCCTCGCACGACCGCTTTGCACCCGCCACCGCAGGCCCGCTCCTGCCTCTTCCAATGCGGTGCATATGCCTCCTTGCTGCTGGCTCCGTCACACTACCCGGGGCCGAAAAGGTACTAGAACCACCATCTAGAAAATAAAGCGCGGGGCAAAGTCTGCATTGGCCAGGGCTCGGGGTCGCGACACGAGAATACCCCTCGCCGGTGTGGTGGGTTATGTTGTCGCTGCCGTCGACAATGGTGACAATGTCGTGGCTGCAGCCAATGTCGCCGGTGTAGCTGGTGTCGCCAAGGTTGCCACTTGCCAATGTTGCCCATGTCAAGTCATGTGTCCCGCCGGGAATGTGCTCCCCCGCTGCCCGGCCGGGCCTGTAGCTGTGGCCATTGTCGATGTGGCGAGACTTGGTGGCCCCTGGTCCTGTGGTGTTTTATCACAATATCTCCAATTACGTGTTTCTCTCCATTGTTCCTGCTGTCGCCATTGTTTTCATGTCTGGCATAAGGTTTTGCATTCCACTGACAAATCAGGCCAAATCGTCGCCGCGGTGGTCGACGTTGTCGACGTTTGTGCGCCGTGGTCGCACTGCATACCGGCTCGCCTTCCCAATCGAGCCTGGGCTCACCATAATCCGGCCACTGTCTGCACCGTCGCTGCATTTCCGTCGCGCAACCATCTCTCCTGCACACCGTCCCACCACTAGCTTGCAACCGGCCTGCCTGGATGCCGTAGGCTGTATGCGGGTAATATGCCGTTTGGCTCGCTGGTCACGGGACGCGGTTGCACTAACTCCCCCGTTTCCACCGTTTCCACCGTTGGCCACTTGTGGCTGGTGCTACAAGGCCATGCCTACAACCTCCACCGTAGAACCTCTCCCTCCCGCTCCCTCCCGCTCCATCCCGCTCCATCCCCTGCCGGCCTCCGCTGGCCTCTCAAACAATGGCGTGTGTTGATGTCTGCCGCTTTCTTGGTACTGCTAGACGAGTGCCTCCCTCGCCATATCGCGCCAGCTACAGCTATCTGCATAGCCATTGTGCCCACACCGGGCCACCGTCAACAATGCCCCAGATCCCACCAACGTCACCGCCATTGCTACTGTCACGTCTCGCGAGGATTCTGCGCCGCAATCGTGCTACAATCACTGTTTTCATTCCTTCAACGGCTGCAACAAGCATACTCCGGCATGCTCCAACCACTCACTATCTGGGTTTAGCTCTTCATCTGGCCAATCATTAGTTCCACATGGGTGACAATGGAACCGCCTCGAAAACTACCTTGGGTGGCCCCAATCTCCACAAAGTGGGGCGGCTGCTCCAAAGTGGCCTACTTACGTCATCTCTGCCGGTTTCTCGCTCTCGTTGCCATTATCAATCACTATGCTCCTGTATGTAGGACGGCCTGGTGACAATCCTAGACCTAACCTGCAATCTGGCTCGGTTTCTGGTACCGATATTTTTTGTCCATTTTGGGATCCTTCTGCAGCTTTTCTTTTTTGTTTGCAATTATTTTCAATTTCATCTGCAATTTTGCACCTTGTCTTTCTACTTGCGACACCTTCCTTCCATAGCGGGTGGGTTTCACACCTTTTGACAGGAATATGGAAGGGTGATGTTTGACACGGGAATGATGGCCTCTAATGATATCTTTTTGTTGTAATTGTGTCAACAGATTCCCCATTCTCCGCCAACAAACTATGGCGATGGCCCTATTGTCAGTTCTTGCATTGTCTGTGCCGGTGAGATGAGCACCATCGAAATCCAGGTGCCGGTCACGGGGCTGACATGAGGGCGCAATCCGTGTAGTTTTGGCCACCTGCTCGTAAGTGCCGCGATGGCTTTGACGGCTGTCTAGCGTTTTCCCTTGCGGGCTTTGCTGTTAGCCAATATGCAACTAATACGGGAAATGCACAACCAGTGCTTTTAGTCCCTTGATGGCTCCGTATGTAGGGACTCCCAAAAATCTACTGGAGTAGGTAAATATTTTCTGCATACACTAAACAATACCAATGGCCACACAATCCGTTGCCAACACCCGGCGAATTAGTGCCATAGTCCCCAATCCGGATCATTGATCCGATGGCCCAATCATTGTGCTCATGATCAATGGGCAATGGGTGTGAATTCGCGGTTCACCGTTTGGTTTGCCGATCCAAATTTTGCAAGTCGCAAGGAATGGATGCACCTTGCGTCTGCCCTGGTTTAGTCATGGTAACGGGCGCCGGCAATTGTTGTCAATGGACACATCGTACTTGTGCCAATTCTATCGCCAATGCCATCGCTATGTTTTTTTGTTGGTAGTGCACATCCGGTTGACCAATTTGGTAACAGAATCAAAGATTATCCACATGGAATGAGAATAGCCGGTGAAAAGTTTCTCGATCGGCTTCCCGTCACCACCAAACATTTCGTGCATTGACCAGGTATCTTCTATGGTCTTCCTTGTGTGTCATTTATAGCCATGAGTAGGTTGCGTAGATTCGATAGATCATTGTTGCATCAAACCACGTCCGAGGATGGTTTGCCTTCCTCATCGACATTGCTAGATACGGACGATCAAATTCAATTGATTGACCATTTCAACGCCCAAAACAGGGACATTTACCGTGCCTATTCGAACTACTTATTCTACTTGCACCTTTTGCAAATCTTGTTCATGGGCTTGATGTTGAATTTCATCAACCGCAATCTTCGTGCGGTGCTCGTGCTTCTATCAGTGATTATATCTGTTATACAGTCGAAATTCCATTCGTACTTGGGGCACTACCACCACTACGTAAGGGCAATTAACGCAATCATTGCTCTCCAGTTGTTAGTGCTGTGGGGGTGGCTACGATTAGGCTGGAATGAGGTGTACTTGTTCTTGCCTTTGTTCAATATGGCGAGCGAGTTTCTATTTCAGTACTGGTATATTGATCTCGATCAACAAGTCCAGCAATTGGACAACTTAAAGTACAAGTACAAGAATGTATAGAGTTGTATAGAGTTAATGCATGTTTGCAGGTGGGTTTATCAAATTTTATCCCTTAAAGTTCCATTCCGACATGAGAGAGAGTTTGTTGGTGCTTTTCCAAGAAATGCACCAAAATTGTCACTAATCAACAACGACCAATATTATCCACGTGATGACATACAAGAAATAGCAAACCCTGGGAAGTAATATCATGAGCCACTGGCGTTTCACAGGATCTAAGAATCGGTTATAATTGCCGACCGTTGATCTCACATGTTCTGATGCAACACCGGTGTACCATCCATCTATACAGTCGTTGCTATCCTCCGCTTTATGTTGTATTTCTACGATGCTGGTGTTGGGAAGGTCATAGCAACTCCGAGTGTGGTCACATGGATCTCTAGATGGACAGGGCAGCGATGGATTCTTGGCCGCATGCGTGGTGCATGTATATTTCCGGAAATGCGTCGCAGTTTAGGAATTTTGCGCAGGACCCTGTCAGAACGAGGCGCCGCACACTGCAACAGACACAGAAAAGGTACCAAGAGATTATTCTAACCATACTCATACAACTGTATTCGTATAGCTGCGTAATTGACAAAGTGACAGCCGAAAATTGTGTAGATTCGATCATTGTTGCCACAGGACCTGAAGAAAGCAAGGATTTCCGATGATTACGCACGTGAGTTTTTCGCAAAAGAAATGCACTTGGCAAACCATGTTACATTGGAAAGTTCTTTTGCGCAAAACAATCACCGACAGATGATCTTGTGCTAGAGGCGGCTCCTCTATGGAATAGCTTAGCGAGTATATTTTTGCGTCCAGCATCAAACACCAGTTCAAAAGACGTTGCAACATCCGTATTTTCCATAGCATCTCCGTATCTGCAGCAATAAAGACAACTGAGACCTCTAACGCTGAAACCCGGAAGACTCGCTCATCAGGATTCATCCTTGTATTGATGTAGATCGCTTGTAGAGCGACAAACTCGCCTTGGAGATGACCAGTGTCCTTGAGCAGATCGACACTCACTTTCAAAGGCCAGGCCCACTTCCCAGTCTGCCATTTTAAGCGCCGGTGCCCAAGCGAAACTCGGCTGGCATTCAACAACAGTACTATTAAACGAGCACTTGAGATGAGCGATGGGCACCTATGACGACACTTCTGACGGCACTTCTTGCGACACTCATGACGACACTACTGATCGACTCTACATGCCGTGCAACAATCAAAGTGCGATAAAAGAATGTAACCTGTCACTGGCCCACACAACCAGAAAAACCAAATGCGGAAATAGTTGCTGCAAGATTGTTACGTCAACTAAAAAAGACAAAGAGTAATGCCATCTCTGAATCTCGGGTGACAAACACCACGGAGTGGAGCACACAGATGCGGCCATAAAGCCTTGATTTAATTCGTTCAGACTCATTCATTAATCTACCCCAGTCAAAGACTAATTTGTTCATTGTGCAATTAATTTGTGCAATGGGGTTACCCCACTAATTGAAAAATTTTCAGCCCAACCCAAATGATGGGGTTACACACAAAATGCCCCCACCACAGGATTGCGGTTTCGGAACAGCGGTCCGCACCTCTCCCCTCGTTCCACTACCGCGTTGTTGCACAAGCGCAATTGCAATCCTAGCAGTCATACAATACGAGAACTCTTTGTGCCGTAGGACATCAAAAGATGGAGTAAGGTGGAGCAAAAAAAGAAACCCGATGCCAGTGACAAGATCTTTCAGGTGCATGGAACCGGAACCAGATGGAAGCCAGACTTCGGCGGACTCGTAAAGCCGACATGAATCCCTCGAGAATGGCTCGTATGAACTCGTGTAGACACGGTTAACCCTCCGCACATATGTTTGCACCGCCGGCTATAATTAGCAACCCATTATGTCTCCGACTCGGGCACCACAAATCTGGCTACCCTGGAAACGCATTCTCCTCACTAACCATACACAAAAGCTTGGGCCCGGCAGCTGATCAACTTTTGCCGTCAATAATGGTAGATCATAGTTGTTTGCGATAATGGCAAGTTGCCATGCGCAATCGGCCCGGTTACGCGCATGGCCAGTATGTCGGCCCCAACTAGAGGGGACAGCAATGTCCAGTGCCATTCTGCGTGCATGCAAAAAAGCTGGCTTGCACAAAGATGGAAGAATTTTTCTCTCGAGATCTATGGAATAATATCCTGATAAGAAGGGGATATGCGCTTGCGTGTCTTGTTGGTGCTTGCACCTGAGAATTTCATAGGGTTCCTTGGCCATGCATACGGCCCATGTTGTGGTTCACCACTATTTCATTATCTCAGTTACAACAGTCAAAGCACATTTGAACGGAAACGGCGTGCTAACCGCCACAAACATAGGAGCCTGGGTCCTACTAGTACGGCCCTCCCCAGGGAAGGAAAAATTTTATCAACTTACCAGTCACGCAGCCATTGTTTTTTTTACTAATGTGAGACATGACAAATTGAGCTAAACATGAAACATCAAGTGACTAATAGTGCCAGAATCAATACAACCATGATGATGACTTGGGGGTAAAAATGATAGGGAAAGCCCACCCGTTGTCCTGTTGGACATCTCCTCGGACAATTACATACCCTTGTTAACAATCTCGTTGATCTCTTCGTATGCAATTACATAGAACATTCTCTTTGCTTCTAATGAGGTAGTGCATGTCTATTTTGACCTAAATGGCCTTAGATCAAAATACCCAACATAGCCTTGTGTTACGCAGTAGGAAACGGCAATTACTTCCCAAAGTACGTCGCTGTCGACTAGGGCTTTCGTCCTAACGGTGAGGCAACTGGTGGGGCCTTCGTAAGTGGTGAAGGAAAATTTTCCCAATTGACAATATTATTTTGCTACTTCGCCTATGGCCGCTACCATGCATCGCCATCACATATTATTCTCGCCCACCGACTGCCATATCCTGTATTGTAGACGCAACGGTGATGCCGAGAAATCCGTGTTTGACTCTGGTGGTATTTTGTACTACCATTTGATGTGTGTAGGATTGGTGGTGAGCAACAACGGTAGGCATCCAGAATGAAACCTCGCAGGAGAATGTGCCAACGAGGGGCTATTGTTGACAGCGCTCGGTTACACTTTCATCCAGGCATTTGCGGAAACTAATGCTACAGGAAAAGAAACTATGACGTGAGCACATGGGGCTTGACAAGAATTCATTGCTTGCCTGGCAGTGCGCAGAAAGTTTGCAACCTCGGAGGCGTGGCATTAGAGGGACAAATAGTTGCTGCAAATATCAAAGGGGAGCAGTTTCCTTGTTACATGCAACCCCTAGGTCTAGGCCCGCATTCAGTAGTAGTTGCGCACTGAGGCTGGATTGGTTGGCAGTGTGCCCTCGCCCCCCTATGTGCAAACCAATCCCTTATTCTCGGAAGCTGGGACATGCGTGCATACGTCAGTCGCTAAAAATAACAACAACAGGGGCGTGGGAGGCCCACCGCACTCGTGGACACCATGGGGTCCCTCGCACACTTTAATGTGTTTTAAGTACCCGCATCTGGCATTTGTCCTACAAAAACCTGACCATGCCCGTAGGGCAAATAAAGATAAAGTGGACTGCACGTTTTGAAAAATTGCCTGAGGTTAGCGGCAAAAAAGACAACGTTTTCTGGCAACGTTTTCGGTGCTCAACGTGGTTTGCACAACGCCAATTATGGTTGAAACCAGGGCTTGTGAAAATAGCTCTGTCTTGGTTATAGATGGATGGTGTCGACACGAACAAGGGGTCTACAAGGACGGTTGTAGTTACTATGTAGTTATGGGGTCATCTTGTTTGGGATATGGTAGGCACGGGTATGTTGGGCCAGACTGCACACAGAACCAGGACGAGGACGGTTGTAGCTTGTACTGACATTGGCTTGCGCAAGACTAGAACATGGGGTTCCAGATTTGGCAAAGGGTGAGTGGCAATACCAGGAAAGGAGTCCCGCTAGTGCAAAGGCAAATTTGTTAGCCGGAGAGAAGAAAATATGCTTCAACCCGACTCCCTAACCAGGGCTTCGGCTACACAAAAGCTCATGGCAGCAATGGCGACCCTAGGCCGGGGAATGTGAACAGGCAAGATACTGGGAGGCAAAAATGAGCCATAGAAAAATAATGCTCATCCCGTAGTTGAGACCGCCCCGGTAGCTGCAGATGCGATCACTGTGGTGGTGTTAGGTGGACAATGTTGACAATTATGGTGGTGGTGGTGGTGGTGTCAGGTGTGAAACAGAATCATGTAAGAAAATGCCAATGCACGTGTCATTAAAAAATATCTGTATTACTCATTCCTCAAAAAAATTTGCTGTGCTCCCACAGCAAAAAAAATACTCTTTCAAGTTGGGTCCCGATTTCCAGAGGTTTCCTTTTTTCTCTCATTTTTATTTTTTGTTTTTTATTTTTTCTATTTTTTTTATTTTTTTTGGAAATGTTACCCACAATTACTCACTCAACCCTACAACCACCACAGTAACTGAAAATTTTTATTTATATAAGAACGATGTTTCTGCCAAATTCCCCCATGGTGTCACGAAGTTGATTAAAGTTTATTCATTTTTCCTATTTATACCAGCAAAGACTTTCATCAGTAGAGTGTAATCAGTTTGCTTGCAGACCTGTGCACCACAATCACTATTGACGGCAGTCTCTAAATATAGCATTTCCCACTAGCATTTTTTCCTGCACTGGCGTTTTTTACAGCCAAGTAGTCTCGTTATTTATTATCCTTCATTTTACCTTCATATATCATACACACAATGTCCGACTTGGCCTTCAATAACTATTGCATAAATTGCGACAAGTTGTGTCCTCAAAACTCGGTTTACTGCTCGGAAGAGTGCAGATCCATAGAGTATCAGTCATCGATGAATGAGACACCTGGCCACCAGCAGGCGAACCAGCACGGGTCGAATGCCTCGATCAACAGCCAAGGGAGCGTAGCCGAGGGATTGGTGTCTCCATTGTTGACGCCTGCCTTGTACCAACACTACAGTCAAAATCAAGGTGCCGATGTGGCGCAATCACCATTGGTGTTGCTGGCCAGCTATTATGAAGCACCAGTGATCTCGACCGAGACAAAGGATTTGGATTACTTTGATTTGAATTACTCTGTGCAATCAAACACCAATTATTCGTCGTCGTCGGCCAATGACTTGTTGAACTCGACCAGTCACAATTACCGCAAGTGGTTGACTGCGTGTTTATGAGAACGCAAGACGCACTTCACAGCATGATGGCGATGAACGCAATTATTCATAATTTGGTTTGATTTTTTATGTTACGGTTTGGGGTTTCTAAGGGTTATAAAATAATACAAGATTCGTTATACAAGTATATAGTTGAATCTGGAAAAGCATATAATAAACAAAGCTGTTTGGCTAACTACATGAATACGAGGATGACTGTATTGTATTTGGAAAGGCATTGTCGATAGGTTGTTGCGGCAAAAGCTGCAAGCCCAATGTTGAAACCATGTCTTTACCGAAGTGCGGGTTCTGGGGGTTGCTGTGGATACTTGCACAGATGTTGCAAAGTTCCAGCAGCAGACAAAAATGCATACCATGCAAGTGAAGAAAAATATTTCAAATCCGATCACGAATTTGCACTTCTCGTACGGAAAAGAGAGGTTTTTTTCTGGAGCAACTTGTGGTGCCTCCCCACGAGTTCTGCAATTATCGTGATCTCACCGAGCACTACTGTATACAGGTCGCGACTGTTTGAGATTTGCTTTGGCGCTTAGCGGGGGGCATATTGCTGGATTGAGTAATATGAAAACAACCCCAAGCAAATTCGAAACCTTTACCCCAACGGTGGAAACATGGGCTGCCTGTAGACTCGCTCGCCGGGGGTGGATGCGATTGACTACACAAGTAACCAAGACCCCTATCCCAGGCTGGTGCAGACGCACATGGCAGGATTTGGGTTTACCATCAATGTCATTTCACTTAGGCTAATAATACTGTAAATCGGGCGCACCTTACTACTGGTTTAAATAGGGAACCCCAAAATAACAACAGCAAAAAGAAACACCGGTTTCCATCACAACCGTCGTTCAAGACCCATCCCGTTCCCCCCCTATGTGAATCAGTGAAGTTTAGGTGGCCAAATACGCGATTGGCTATCCATTGTGAAGGCTATGTCTAATTCAACCGCTTTAGTCGAATTGATGGTACCCCAGTTCATCCCCTCTCCCCAGTTTCAGTTAGTCGCACGCCATGGCAAAATTGTGGGTAAGTGTGCGGCCATTTCTCCTATTCCAGAAATAGCAAATGGGAAAATTAATCCGTTTGTCCTAATTGTGACACCACCAGTTACTCCACAAGGCAGCAACACAAAAAACTTGTTGGTACCTTGTTCGCGTCTCCTCAATTATGGTGAATGACCAGTTGTGGTTTTTAAAATGAGCCTATGAATCGCGGTGGCGGAGGAGAAAGGAGCATTGTAGCGAATGCACGCTGGTTTGCTGCCGGTGGGAAATGCTGGATTATGCATTAACCTAGGCCATTGGTTCCGAGATCCCCACATATCCGGTACCCCGTATGCCCCGTATGCATCCATGAACTGAGCCATGGGACACCATACGACCAATGTGTCGGAAAAATGCCCTCTGCAATTAACTTTGGTGCCATAAGCTCATGATTGGGTATTCATCTCGCAATTCATTCTTGCTGCAGGTTGGACTCGTTGTCCGGTAACGATATGCATGGTTCAACAGCACGACCAACGGTAGTTGACCGTTATGGTGTTGATCTGCAGACCTGTTGAATCGGGACTGGTGCCTTTGCCCCATTCCCCAGATGGTATTGCCTACTTTGGACCTTGATCTATAATGGACCCAGATCAGCCAACATATTTCATGCACGTCTCGTAGTAACAGTAGTCTTGTTGCAACTAGAACCGAATGGTGGTGGTCATGTGACCGAGCATGGCCCCTATTTCACTACCGATTTCAAGGTGCAGTTCACGTGCACTTAGTCTACGATGCGAAAGCTACTATGTGAGCGAACAAGTGGTTCATATGACAACCTGGCCCTCAGGATCGATCCCCAGTGCACAAGTGCATTTGGCGTTGCCAGTTGTGGGGACATATCTCAGGATTGATCCTTTGGTTGCCATTCACCACAATGGGCACCAGGAATTTGCGGTGCTTTTGCATTCTACTTGCAAATATTGCCGTCCGCCTCGAACATGGCTCGTAATTACATCAACGCACCCTGATACCCTCCATGCCCACTACGCCCACCCCGCAAACGGGGTTGATGGCCAGGCCTGGAATCGCTATTGCTGCAAAATGGCCAGAGTTGTTTTGGGCAACGCACGACCGACTCATAGATGAAAAAAATTCAGAGGTCTCCACTACCAGTTCTTGTTGACAACCGTGAACATGTTTGGAGCATTCAGAGGTTCAAATGTGTTGAGTGGGGGGTATCTCTGGAAGGTGGCCCCCAAGTTGTCCCAGCCACAGAAATATAGACTCAGACTGAGGATGAAACAGGTTGATGCCAACATCGAGGCCATCTACCAGGGCATTATCAAGCTTCAAGGCAAACAGCAAGGAGACCGTACCGAGTTCCACAAGTTGGACTACTTGAAGTTCGACATGCCCAAGGAGCACGAGATGACCCCGCGCGACAAGTACACCACCTTCAATAAGAACGCCAAGGACTACAGAAAGGATGTGCATCGGATCCCCAAGTGGACCAAGCGGTCGTTCCGGGAGAATCCAAAGTTCTTTTAGCATGGAGGGATTGTGTCTATAGAAATAGCCTGTAAATAGTAATTATACACACAAGAAATAAACCAAATGGAGGTTGGGAAGGCGGTGGTGCTGAAAATGACTCCCCCGCGGGGAATCACCACTCACCCTAGTCGATCCCAAATGTAGTTGGAGATAAAGTAGTCGCTATACTTGGGCTCCACGCGGAGCACGCTGGTGCCAGTTTTGCCGTCGACGACGATGGTGTCTTGGGCGTCGTTGTTGTTGTCGTCGCTCTCGACGCGGACACCGAGATTGCGATACAAGTTGATGCGGAGGATGCTGGCGTCCTGGTCGCGGAGCTCGTTCTCGTACCTGGCCTCCACCTTGGGGTCAAACAAGTTGTCGATCTTGTCCCTGACGTCTTCCAAGGTGTGCACCAACTTGCTCTTGTTCAAGCGGTGGGAGCTGATGGAACTGTCCAAGTCGTTCAAGTTTTTGGCAATCACCACCTTGGCGTTGTCCATCTCCACCGACTTCTTGTGCAACACCTTGAAGATGTTGTCGCCTTTGGCCACTGAGCCGTCGACGTAGCCTTGCACCGTCGATATGTCGCGGATCATGCTGTAGTTGTAGTCAGAGATGTCGTTGAGGAGGGCCAATTCGCGGTTGAGCCCCTGTACCTGGAGGTCCAAGGCGTCGTTGCTTGCGGTGAGGACCTTGATCTCTTCATTCCGCTTGTTTTGGATGGCGGCAATTTTGTTCTCGATGCCGTCGACGGACATTAACTCGGTGTCGAACTCGATGGATTCGATGACTTGGTCAATGATGGCGCTGGCGGATGGGGCGGGGGTGTCTGAGTGGGATACGGAGGTCATGGTGAGGGTTGAGGGTGTGGTTGTGACTGGGTTGTGACTTGTGTTTGTTTTGTTTAAATTATGTCTGATTTATCTGACTTGTGTCTAGTTTGGGTCTGTATAGTGTCTGACTGGTGTTTGGCTAGTGCTTGACTTATGTTTGATGAATATCTAATCAGTGTCTGGCTAGTGTTGCACTACTGTCTGACCAGTGTCTGATTTGTTTGTGGTTCTGATTAGTGTCTGATTAGTGTCTGATTTCTGTCTGATTTGATATCTTATTTCTGTCCGATTCTTCAAGAAAAGTGACTGATTAGAAACTGACTAGTGACCGACTAGTATCGCGCTAATGTCTGACTACTGTCGGGTTCGATACTATCTAGTGTCCAATTGCTTCCGTCTTCTGTCTGCTTAGTGTCGGATGTCGCAGTGTTTACGTTTCCGACAAACGTGCGCAACGACAAAATCGTTTGATTTTCACCTCCATCACCACCTCCACCCCACCACCGGCAACGACCATGGGAAAGACACTAGAGGAAATCGAACTCCCCACCAACCCCAACATGCCGCCGTGGGTGGTGACGCCCAAGGAGGAGAAGGTGATTTACGAGCGGGTCAAGAAACGGGCGTTTGAGCGGTGCGACGCCTTCATCAAGGCTTACGTGGAATGCTCCAACAGCTACCGCAACCCGGTGGAGGCAATGCAAAAGTGCAGCGAGGCCAACAAGCGCCGCAACGGCTGTCTTGCCCAGTACAACAAACAGAAGTTTTTGGACAAGGAACGCGAGCAGTATATCCAGGACAAGATTGAGAAGCGAAAGTTGTACAAGTTGTACTTGAAGGAGATGGAAAAAAGTGGTGCCAACGGTGTTGACGGCAAGTGACGCGAACAACGACGTAGCATTCTATACATGTACATAGCAATATACGGAAGGAGTATGGGAGTGTGCGGGCCGGTGTAAGAGAGTACGGAACTACTGTGCGTGGATACACGGGTGCAGTGTACGGTGAGCACTGTAACCATATAGTGCAAGCGCGAGTGTGACTGTACAGTGACGGTGCAGTGCCGGTGCAGTGACCGCGCAGTGACCGCGCAGTGACCGTGTGCAGTGTGGCCGCGCGGTGCCTGTGTATAACAGGTGGGGCGTCACTCCTGGCGAATACGGTGCGGAGTTTGCTCCGTCTCCGGCCCAGGTTGCGTGAGGCCTGATGGCTCAATGCGGCGGCCGTGTAGGTGATGTCTGGGACTTCTATCGCCTTGTTGGATCCGCCGTCGCAGTCTCGTTGACCGGCCAGCAAAGTGCGCATGACAGGGGCGGATGCCGGCACCGGCCCATCACTCCTCCTTCTGGAAGTTGACCCTCTCGTACACCGCGTGGCTGGCCATGAACAACGCGGCGTGCAGCTTGCCCAACTTCTCGATGTACTCGTACTGACTGCAGGTGGTGTGCACCAAGTCGTTGAAGTCGCAGAGGTTGGCGTGCAACTGGGCAACCTGCGAGTTCAAATGGCTGAGCTGGCGCTGGGTCATGGACGAGGTGACGGAGGTGCGGGTGTCGCTCCCCGCGCGCACGGGCGAGTTGGTCATGTCGGCGGTAGCTCCTGTGTGGGACGGTCTGGGGTCGTTTGTTTATGTTGCGGTCATGATGTCGGGGCCATGGGGGAAAATGTCGTGCGGTGTCGTGCAATGTCGGGGGCCTGCAACAGGGGAAATGTCGTGTGTATGCAGAGGAAATGTCGCGCGTGTCTGAGTGACGTCGCGGTGGTACTGCCTGTATGTAGGCCCGGTCCCGAATGCGCATCCCCCGGAATAGGCCGCTTTCTCGGAACTGGCGCAGGGGATTCATGGTCAACCGTCGTTTATTGCGGGATTATACCCAAACCGTTACTAAACCACCCTCATCCGCTTCTTGTTGTATATAAAATACCACTGCGGCTTTTGTCTGGTTGTGGTTGCTGCAGACACTTTGTTGCCCAATCCGTAAATTGTCTCTCTGTCTGTGTGGGCCCAGTCGGGATTTGGCCAAGACCAGAAAATTTTGACCCTCCCACCATCCCCAGATTCTGTGTGTTTCCGACTCCACGTTATTGCCAGCTGGGTCTTGTCACTCGCGTCGGCATATTTCCCGTGCTTTTCCGGATACCCCTTCCGATCCGTGCAACAGGCGTACCCTGATTCCACGGTAGGGCCTAGATCGTCATCTTGGACGGTACCGGCCATTCTGCCATCACTCCACACTCGACGGCACCCTCGACACCCATTTGCCCGGACCCCAGAGTCGTCACCCTCGACACCTGACCCTCGTTTCTCGCCCGTCACTTGTCGTCGGACGGCCACCCTCGAATCTCGCGACATCCGTGCTGGAAACCGTCCACACATCTTCGACCTCCGGCACCACATCCGACCTCCCGCATCCCCCATCCTCGACACCGGCTGTCGAATGACATTCCTGCCCTCCTGTGCTCACGGTACCTTGTCTGTCCACCACCATGTCGACGTTGGGAGTGTCCAACGGCGAGCTCAAGCCTGAGGGCGCCAAACTGCCACTACCGTTGCCAAAAATGCCGTCTCCCGGGCCGGCTGTCCGCCCCACCGCCACCACCTTGGTTCCCCAGAGGTCGACGGCAGTCTCAACCCCGCTCTCGACCCCAACGCCTACCCCGCGATCAACCCCCGCCCCCGCATTCACCCCCACTTCGTCCCTGCCCATCGCCATGGCCAAAAGAGAGCCAGACAGGCCCGGCCACACCATCACCATGAACAGGCGAATATTGGACCCCGGCAAGCCGGCAGCACGTGCCATGCCCCACCCTCCGTCGTCGGGCCCCGTGCATATTGCTCCCAAGTACGCCAAGATCCAGCCGGCCATCGCCCCGAAACCGGTGGCCGTGCTTCCCAAACCATCTAACTTCTGTCCCATCCCCAAGGGCAAGTCTGCGTTCAACATGCGCCTGACCTTGGGCGACTCGCTCAAGACGTCGTTGAATATCAACACATCCAAGACGTGGGTGCTTCCGCCCCGGCCCCGGCCGGGAAGAAAACCCACCAACGCTGACGACGACAAAAGTCGGCGGCCTAGCCCCAAAAAGAGGACCAAGGCCAAGAGGGACGATGCCAGGTTGGAAAAGGACCCTGCTGCAGACCTTGCCGTGACCAAGGGGTCGCCAGATCCTTTCCCCGCCACCAAACCTACCGTCGCGCGGCCTAAGACGTCTTTGACGAGCATTCACGACCAACCCCTGCCGCGTGCCCTCCACACCCAACCCCGAATAGTGGTTGACAAGGAGCCGGCGTCGTTATCGGTGTCGACGGCTAGCTCCTCCATGGGCAAGGACGGCGGTGTTAGCACCGCGACGGGCCTGTCGCCGTCGTTGTCGCCCATGCCAGCTCATGGCCGCTCCCAATCACCGTTGTCTACTCCCTCAGCCTCCGGCTCAACCTCGACGGCGATTGCCATGGCGAACTCCGGTAGTTCCGGCGACACCCGGGGACTCACGACTGCAGCCCCGGCGCCGCCGCCCCCTGCCGACGACCCCAACACCCTCCTCATGGAGCTCAAGATGTCGTATTTGTCAAAGCTTAAAGAGCAGGAGTTGATTCGCAACTATGTGGAGGTGATCACCAACCAGATCAAGGAGCTTAGCTTTGTCCAGAATGGGGTCATCACCTTCGACGCGTTGAAGAACACGGTCGCCAAGGCCAAGAAGCCCCCCGTGCTTTCGCCCGGCAAGTCCTACGACCAGTTGGAGTGCATCCACAACCTCAATGATTTGAACAAGTTTTTGGCGTACTTGAATACGTCGTCAAGCATCATCCACAGCGCTACAAAGCAGGCGCGGGAGACCCTGGAGGTCAACAGCCAGATTGCCCACTACTTGGCGGTCCGGAGCAAGTTCCGGGCCATGAAGAGCCCCGATGTCAAGATCAACAAGAAGCCCGGGCCTGCGCCGGCCCCCGCGCCGGGCTCCGGGGGGCCTGAGGCCCCTCTTCAGTTCCCCGACCTTCTTCGGCCGTTGAAGGCGGCCAACCTCTTTGACCAGGACAGCGACGATGTGCTCGAGTTGCAGACTGCCACCATCGACAACATCGACTCCGCCGGAGACATTGTCTCCCCGGAGGACGTGGACCTCTTTATGGAGGAGCACGAGTTTTTGAACCGGTTGATATTGGACGATGACGACGCTGTCAAGCGTGAAGGCGACACCTTGGGCAAGGTGGAGATCCACAGCGGTGACAGCCCCGTGGCCAAGGGAGTGTTTAAGAAGAAGAAGTTGAATTGCGGTTTCTGCACCAACGACACCCCGTGCTTGTGCTTTGACGCCGAGCTCGATGGGTTGAAATGATTAATGTAGGGTTATGGCTTGTATAGTGGGAATGGGTATGACTGATGATGACAAAGAAAGTGTAGGATGGGATTGTAGGGTGTGGTGCTAGAGGGAGGTAGTTTTGAATGTGCTACGTATTCAGAGGTGTCTGTAGAGCTAGTGCCTGACATTGGAGAGGTCTGGAGGGTTTTATAGGATCGAGAGGTGTATGATGGGTCAGACAGACATTTTGTAGACCTTATTGGAACAGACCAGACGTTGTGCAGACATTTGTTGTACAAGCAAATCTCTGAACTTTGATAGCCCTTTTTTACACAGTTATTTGATAGACCTTTGATAAACCTGTTGATTGTACACAATTGACACACATTTCACGCACATTTAACAGACTTTCGATAGACCTTTGATACACTTTTGGTAGACCTTTGATACACCTTTGATAATCACTATTTGTCTCTCTACAGACATTTGATCAACGCACACAGTTATCACTAACATCACATTTTACACATGTTTTGCAGTCATTTGATCCTCTGACACCTTGTTTTTGCAAACGCTTGATCCTTTATGATTGACATCCGATCCCTTGTTGAACTCGTTTGAGACATTCTCAAGCGCAAAAGATCAAACACAATACTTCGAAGGACAATCATCAGATGGACATCAATCATCACATGAACATCGAACATCCAATAACCAACAGCAAGAAGACACCAAATGCACCAAGCAACCCCTACAAACGCAACAGCTTCTGCCACACAACGCACCAGCGCCACTACATCCAAATCACAATGACTATGTTTATTGCATACAACCACATGCACAATGCCAACCATGGTCACAACCACAGCAACAGGTACGCACCTCACCGGCACACACAACACAATAAATAAATGCAACCGTCGTCAGCAACCGCCACGACAATCACCAGAAAAAAGCAAACACAGACCCAACCAAGGCGGTGGCCCCCAAAACAGCGTACCCGGTACGGTAAACCCCGGGGATGGTCAACTCCTTACCAAAGTCCCACACCAAATGTCTGATCCCGTTGGACACGTGGAACACAAATGGATAGGCAGCAAGCGCCTTGAATGCCACCTGCGCGGCCACGGGCAACCCTGTGAATGCAGCAACCAAGGTGGTGGAGTCAAAGGGAATGCTCAAGATGGAGGTGGCAGCATAGGTGCACGTCAAGGCGTAAAAGGAGGCGGCCAACGCCACTCCGGTGATACGGTGGAAACTGGACAAGATCATGGTCAACTGAGGCTCGTAGATGGTCAAGTGGGGTGACACGGGTCTGTTTCTGCGCTGGGCCACCAACACTTCCTGTTCCTGCTCGTGCGAGGCCTTGACGGTGGAGATCGAGCGCAACATCGTCAATCTGGCGGCGGGGATCCGGGCGGCAGTGCCCACGGCGGCATATGCGGGTCTCTTTAACAAACCTAAGCGGGCAATCATGACGACGAGGAGTGAAGGTTGTGGTGGAAAAGGGATGGTTAGGGTTGTTTTTTCTTGACCAGGAGAATCCCGGGCAAGAAGCGGAAACGTCTGCGCGCGCAACCAATGAGAGCATTTCAAATTACGGTTTTGTCACGTGGTGCGGTGAACGTGATCGCGGAAAAGGAACAGATGGGGAGTGGAAGTGGTGGGGTGGTAGTGTGGTGGAAAGGGAGTGGAAATGGGGTGTAATTGGGGTGGAAGTGGGGTGTTTGGGTGTTTGGCAGTGCATACGATGTGGCGGGGTGAATGCAAGTGTGAGAGTCGAGACCACCTGTGCCAGCATATGGCTGATTGCAGCGCCAGTTTGCACCCATTGGCTCCATATCCGTGTCGCAATGTCGCGGCCCGGGGTTTCGTCCAGAGCAATGTCGTGGTGTAGACGACATGTCGCAAGTTTCCGGAATGCGGCCCGCACAATGGCTAGCACAATGGACAGTTGCGGGTTCCAATACATTAGCGCATACTATGGTCTCCTGTATGCGGCTAGCTCGTGCCACATCAATGTCTCCCTTATACATGGACTAAATGTCTCCATCTGCTCTCGTCTAAATGTCTCCCATCCAAATGTCTCACCAAATGTCTTCCCCCCGTCCCAGTGCCCCAAACGTCTCCCCCCCATTTCCTATCTGAATGTCTCCTTATCTGCGCCCTATCAAAATGTCTCCATGCAAATGTCTCCACCAAATGTCTCCATATCAAATGTCTCCATATCAAATGTCTCCATAATCTCCTGCTACTTTACACCACCAGTCCTCCCCTGTTCACAACTCCCGTGCATCCGGCTATTCCTCGCGCGCCCCACGCCCCTCGTCCCTTCCCCGACCCGGTGCCTGTATTGGCCATGACAGAGTCAACTCAGACGGTAACCTTGTCTGACTCCTCCCACCATGTCGTCTCCTCCCAGCCCCCACCGCCCTCGTCTCCGGCTCCGGCTCCGGCTCCGTCCAAGTTCGTGCCAGCATCCCCTGACAAGGACCCCCGCAATCCTGCGGCTCCAGTCGAGCCCTCGCGCTCGCCCGCCGCCGACAGGCTCGATGCCACCGACTTGAGCTTCACCAAGAAGGACCTCAGCAAATCGCGCACCCAGTCGTTCCAGTCGGTGCTCTCGACCGCGTCGCTCAAGCTGCTCAAGCAGCAGGTGTTGGCGTCGGGCAACCGCACCGGCAGCATCGCCAGCGCCCACACCTCGTTGATGCGCAGCAACTCCGCCCTCAACAACCTGAAGAACTTCCAGTCCTTCATCCAGGCCCCCGTCTTGTCGTCCATCACCACCCTCCGCAACGACGACGACAGCACCATCGGCCAGCAGCTACCGTTTGGCGATGCGGCCGACAACAACAACGACGACGACACCACCGACGACGACTCCGCCGCCCACCATCACAAGTTGACCATGAACGCCTTGAAGAAGCTCAGCTTGTCGCCGCGGCCCCTCTCCCACCCCACAGACCCCCCGGCCGCGCCCGCTTCCGCCACCTGCGCGGCCCCTTCGCGGCCCCAGGAGCCATACCAGCCTGCCCAGGTGGACCTCTCGTCGTTTGCCAGTCTCACCCGCCAGCCCAAGATTGCCCACCACGACCCGGCGTCGGCACCCGCTCCCTCGCCTGGAGGACCCGCTGTGCGGCTGTCGTCCCCCGCGGGCGCCGGGTTGTCGCCTCTGGTTGCCAAGAAGAGCTCGTTGCTGCAGTTGCCCGAGGGCCATCCAGCGCCTTTGGACCAACCCGACCGCGCCTACCAGCAACTTCAATACCATCAGGAGATGAAGCACCAGCAATTGGGGGCATTGCAGCGCCAGCCTGCCCCGCCCCAGTACCAGTCGTTCCCCACCCACCCCCTGGCCAGCCCCGGCCTTGCCGTCCCGCCTCAGCATGGATTCGCGGCCCGAGTGCCGGCGGCTGTGGTGCCTCCGCACAATATGAGTGCCAAACGCATTCCCCTGACGGGCGTTGGAGCACCCGCACCTGCAGCACTGTCGCAGACAGGTGGGCCCCAATTGAACCACCCGCGGGCCACCCGCCAGTTGCAACAGATCAAGGGGTTGCGCAGCCCCATGTACGTGCCCGCGGTGTTGCGGTCGCCTGAAGCAATAACTTCGCCCCAGTTTGCTGGCGGTAACGACGACTACAGCTTGGAGGCCCACTTGAGCCTGTTTACAGGCGGCAACTCGTCGTCGTCTCGGGCGTCCATCAAGTCCATTGACTCCACCATGTCGGCAGAGTCGGCGTCGTCGATGGTGTCGGTGGGCAATGGCAACTCCTTGTCGCGGTTCTTGGGCTCCACCCGCAGCTACGATTACTTGTTGAAGGGGCCACCGACAAAGAGGCACTGGGCCAAGGACGAGACCGCCTTGAAGTGCGGCATCCCCACCTGCCCCAAGGTGTTCTCTTTCTTTGAGCGAAGGCACCACTGCCGCAAGTGCGGGGGCATCTTTTGCAAGGAGCATACCTCCCACTACTTGTACATCAACCACATGGCCCAGTTCACCACTGGTGGCCGCGGCACTTTGTCCAAGGTGTGCGACCGCTGTATTGAGGAGTACAATGGCTTCATTCGCCGCGAGTTTGGCGTGTCCATCGCCCACTCCAACCCCCGCCTCCACTCACACGGCTACCAGCTGGAGTTGGGAGGTCAAGACCCCAGCATAAACCGCGGTCTTGACCCCGCCGCCGCCGGTGATGGCGATGGTATCGGTACCTGTGCCAGCCTCGAAGAGCCGCAGGCGTCGGTGGTGCCCAAGGCTGTCGCTGCTGCCACCGCTATCAAGAAGTTTTCTTCGGGTAAAGAGGGTCGCAACGACCAGTTGGTGGGCAGTGTGCCGGCAAATTGGAGCTGGAGCTCGTTCTAGCTTGGCATTGCATTGAGTAGTTGGTTCCGATGACGGTTATGTTGCATTGGTGTAGTGTGTTGTGGCTACGGTGTGGTGTTCATTTGATGTTGTGGAGTGGGAGTGTAGAAATATGTGGTACAGTGTGGTACAGTGTGTCACAGTGCGGTATGACGTAGAGTACAATGTATATAATGTATAGTATAATGTATATGATGGGTAGCATGTGGTGGTAGGTTCGATATGATGGTCGAATGAAAGTGAAGGGACTACGGAATAGAAACTATCATGAAGTAGGATTACTATGAAGTAAGACTTCAACGCAGTAACTGCTACAAGACTATTGTGAATATTATAAAGTAATGATTATGATGGAATTAGGCTGGTATATGGTGCATAGAATTGAGTATTCTAATGGGTTCCATAATTACAACATTAACTACTGTGGGTACGTACTACTGTAAATATAATGTATAGTACATTGTATTGGCAGCACAATGCACATAGCACGTGCTACTATGTATGTTAAGTGTAGCTTCATGTGTAGTATTGTGTGAAGCACGTAGTTTGCATCCTGTAGAAGATGCACTGTATGTGTATACACGGCATACAATTAACTAAGTATATTACTTACAGAACAAACATTAATGGGCATAATAGAAAGTAATATTATTCATAATCCGTAGATTAAGCTACATAATGAAATGTATCATATATGATGCTTCTATACTATAATGTGTACTACCATGTGTAATGTGTATGCTACCATATTCAACAAGTCTGCATAAATCGAGTATACTTGTATAATATGCATATAATGTTTACTAACATATACATATGCTGCTATGTCGAACGCTTACTACTGTGAATATAGTGGTGTCTAGCTAAATGTATAGAAAGTGTAGCATAAAAGTCATATACTATGCAATGGCTAGCATAATCTACGATAAATTGCAAAAAATGTCCATAATATGTACAGTAGACGACCCAACATACTGTTAGATCGTCCTTTAGACACATAGATATTAACCACAATATAGCACCAGAAGTACCAAGACACCAACAAGCCCAAGAACATCCACAGATTTTGCCGCATGCTTCCAGTATTGCTTCCCACACCCTACTATGGTCCAGACATCTGGTAGCACACATAGCACGATCACGTGCAATAAACACGTCATTGTACGGCGCCGACGACACGTGACAGAGAACGTGCATACGATCGACCTCCGCCCTTCCTCAACACGAAAACCCGGCAACTTTCCACCTCTCCTCCAACCATCCAATTCCACCAATGTCTGCCCCTGGGAAATCGCAATTGAAGGTCCTCGGCGTGGACGTCGAGTCCGTGCGAGTGTTGTTGAAGGTCATCATCTTCATAGCCGTCGCCGGCGCAGCGGTGTCGTCGCGGTTGTTCTCAGTGATCCGTTTTGAGAGCATAATCCACGAGTTTGACCCCTGGTTCAATTTCAGGGCCACCAAGTACTTGGTGTCGCACTCATTCTACGAGTTCTTGAACTGGTTCGACGACAGAACGTGGTATCCCTTGGGAAGAGTCACGGGGGGCACCCTTTACCCGGGGCTCATGGTCACGTCTGGGGTGATTTGGCACTTTCTCCGGGAATGGTTGGCGTTGCCCGTGGACATCAGAAACATCTGTGTGTTGTTGGCCCCGGCGTTCTCCGGCTTGACCGCCATCGCCACCTACTTTTTCACCAAGGAGATGAAGGACTCCAACGCCGGGTTGCTTGCGGCCATCTTTATGGGCATTGCCCCTGGCTACATTTCCCGGTCGGTGGCCGGTTCCTACGACAATGAAGCCATCGCCATCACCCTCTTGATGGCCACCTTCTACTTTTGGATCAAGGCGGTCAAGATGGGTTCGGTGTTCCACGGCACATTGACGGCGTTGTTGTACTTTTACATGGTGTCGGCATGGGGGGGCTATGTGTTTATCACCAACTTGATTCCATTGCACGTATTCGTGCTTATCTTGATGGGCCGCTACAACTCCAGGATCTACACTGCCTACACCACCTGGTACGCGTTGGGCACCCTCGCCTCCATGCAGATCCCGTTTGTGGGGTTCTTGCCCATTCGCTCCAATGACCATATGGCCGCCTTGGGGGTATTTGGTTTGCTTCAGCTCGTGGCCGTGGGCGACTATGTCCGCTCCAAGGTCCCCTCCAAGCAATTCCGCTCCTTCTTGGTGGTGTCCATCTCGGTTGTGTTTGTGGTTGGAGTAGGGGCATTGTTTGCCTTGACGGCCTTGGGGTGGATTGCCCCCTGGACCGGCCGTTTCTACTCGTTGTGGGATACAAACTACGCCAAGATTCATATCCCCATCATCGCCTCTGTCTCTGAACATCAGCCCACCGCTTGGCCCGCCTTCTTTTTTGACACCAGTATGTTGATCTGGTTGTTCCCCACCGGCATCTACATGTGCTTCCAGGAATTGCGCGACGAGCACGTGTTTGTCATCATCTACGGGGTGTTGTGCTCATACTTTGCTGGGGTTATGGTGAGATTGATGTTGACCTTGACGCCCATCATCTGTGTCGCTGCCGCCATTGCCTTGTCCCGCCTCTTTGATGTCTACTTGAATGTGGTGGACATCTTTACGGAGGAAGACGACGAAACTAACCAATCCGAGAAGACCACCCCCAAGTCCTCCAAGAAAATACCCATCTTTGCCTTGACCTCCAAGTTGGTGGTGTTGTTATCGTTTGCCTTCTACTTGTTCTATTTTGTCTTGCACTGCACCTGGGTCACCTCCAACGCCTACTCGTCACCCTCGGTTGTGTTGGCCAGCAAGAACCCCGACGGCTCCCAAACCATAATTGACGACTTTAGAGAAGCCTACTATTGGTTGAGAATGAACACCCCTGAAGACACCAAAGTGATGGCATGGTGGGATTATGGATACCAGATTGGAGGCATGGCCGACAGAACCACCTTGGTTGACAACAATACATGGAACAACACCCACATCGCCACCGTGGGCAAGGCCATGTCGTCGCCTGAAGATGTATCCTACCAAATCTTGAGACAGCATGACGTTGACTACGTGCTTGTGATTTTCGGCGGATTGTTGGGCTACTCGGGTGATGATATCAACAAGTTTTTGTGGATGGTGAGAATTGCCGAAGGTATCTGGCCGGACGAGATCAAGGAGCGCGACTTTTTCACCGAACGGGGCGAATACAAGATGGATAAAGAAGCATCCCGCGCCATGAAGGAGTCTCTCATGTACAAGATGTCCTACTACCGCTTCACTGACTTGTTTGGCGGCAGAGACGGTGTCGACAGGGTGAGAAACCAGCACATTCCGGCATCGTCACCCCCTGAATTGACTACAGTGGAGGAGGCCTTTACCTCCGAAAACTGGATCGTAAGAATATACAAGGTCAAGGATCTCGACAATGTGGGTAGGGACTTGCACCAGGCTTCTCTCTTTGACAAGGGCGTGGATGGGGGCAAGAGAACTCGCTTGATCAAAAGACCCCACTTGGATGTAAGGGAATAACCAAGTAAGCCTCCCCCCACCATTACCCAATTTATATAGATTAATAATACACATCATAGAAAGGCCCCCAAGAACGGAAATAATGCGGCCCCATTTCCGCGTTTTCTCCACAAATTATCACCCGACCAGAATGGGTGGATTTTCTCACCCGCCAATCGTGATTTATATATTACTCTGGTGCTGCTGTCATAGCGCAAAGGTAGTTTGAGTCGTCTTTACCGCATTTTCCTCACCATGACAGCATTGTTAGATTTGGAAGGACACTTGGTGTTCTATAGGTCGTACCACTTCAACCACACCAACGTCGCTATCCATTTATGTTGTATTCCAATCATCCTTCTCTCCACCATCACTTTCTTGCTGCCGGTGAACTTGTTGGGTGATACCTATCCTCAGGTCAACCTTGGCTCGGCTTTGGCTTATGGATACGGCATTTTTTATATCTTGCTTGACTGGAGGGTGGGGATTCCTGCCGCCTCGGTGATCATGTCGTACTCGTACTTCATCAAAAACTTTTATTTGACCTTGGGAGAATCCACCGTGCCCACCCTGCAGCAATTGGTCTACTATGCCATCTATGTTCACATCGGTGCTTGGTTGGCTCAGTTTTATGGCCATGGCGTGCACGAAAAGAGAGCTCCCGCCTTGTTGGACAATTTGATGCAGGCCCTTGTTCTTGCCCCATTCTTTGTAGGGTTTGAAATTGCCTTCTTTTTGGGATTGAGAAGAGACTTGAAAAAGAACATGGACAATAGGGCCGGTGTGCTTGTCAGGGACTTCAAATTGAAGGAAAAGGGAAAGACTGCGGCAAAAGTCCAATAAGCGCCTGCAATCGCCGCTATTGACCCACTTCCAAGGCGCATAAGTAGCCATAAGAACTTGAATATAATAGCTAATGTGGTTTGTCATAATGAATTTACGCTTAATTTGACCCTGTGCTTGACTTGTAGGCCTCATATTTCCGTTTGACTTCTGGCTCATGGATAGACACCCCCAGGAGCTGGTTTCCAATGGTCAACCACCCTGGTCTGGTGTTGTGATCTCTGCCAAAAATCTCAAGCTTTCGCGAATGGGTTCCCACAAGCCTTTCAACCACGTCATATATCTCATCTGGCTTTCGCAGGGTTTCCCTCGTACCACTCACAACCACGTCAATGACAACTTTCCGATTGAGCCATATTGGGTTCCCCTTAACCCCAACCAAAAGATGCTCTTTAGAATGGTTTAACCAGTGGCCTGTCCTGCCAGTAACTATGGTGCGCTTGAGTTGGTTCAACTTAACCCAGATCATCTCGTCCGATAATTTGTAGCCCCATTTCAACAATGCTCTGCGTCCAATCTCAATGGACCTACCAGTGACCCAAAGCATGATTATGCCCTCATCTTGCAACTCGTGGGTTTGCAATGACAAGAGCTCGTCGTCCTTGCACGTACCGTAAGGTAATGACATGTGGATGTCCCAAGCAGGGTCGGAAATAATGGCTGCAAATTTGCCAAGAATCAGAAACGGCAAGTAGCGCACGTCGCAATTGATCCATTGAGGAGGAAATGGCTGTCTAATCGACTCCGAGAAGCAATCTCCAAGGTTGTATTCGCACAAACTTGAAGAGTTGTGCTGTTGTTTTCTGAATGGTGGTGTCAATGTGAAATAATGCAAGTATCTACATGTTTTCATCTTGTGACAGGTGTCCAAATATGAGCAATCATCAAGGTTGGTGTCGGTGTGACTGCTGACAATGGGCAAGAAATGGATCTTTTCATGGCAGCATTTGACAACTTCTGGTGCAATCATATGTTTGGAGCTGTTGATTCTCTGCTGGACTGCGGCAGCAGGAAATGAATTCCTGGTTGTAAGATGCTGGGCGTACTCCTTCTTGGTGATTCCCACCGTAGCTAACACATGTGCATGGTTGCTATTGTCACACACGGGGTAGAACGGTTTCTTGGTTGTTTTCTGCTTTGCCCGTTCCTTGGCTAGAGAAACCTTGGCGCTGGGCCTTGCAAGCAATCCGTACAACAAGTTCTTATCAAATTCAAACGTGGTTTGAGAACAGTTATCAAATGATCCAGGCGACCCTGTGCCCTTTCTTGGTGTTTGAAGAAGCTCATATAAGGTCGGTGTTTTCGAGGGTATGGGTTGAATGTACCCCAAATTGGCAACCTGTTGGGCTAGCGTCGACTTGCGCAGGATACGGTTACCAAAAAGTATCACCCCGGCCATGTTAACCCATTTCAACCTGGGGGCCCCTGCCCCAGCCACAGACTCAGAGGTTAGAAACCCCGAAAACACAAGCAGATGGCCACTGACCTGATTGTACTGGTTTACGAAGACAATAAACTTGTCTATGGTGCAGATTCCAACATCGTGGTGCTGCGCCTTGCCATACTCCATAAATAAGACTAGTATATTCGAAAGGCGTCCATTTATGGGGGGACGGCACAAGTCGTTGTTTTTGGTGGTAATCAATTCGTTGAAAACCTTGAAGTCGTCTAGGCTGTACATACAGGTATAAGAGGTAATATATTGGAATAGTTACCTAAAATAATGGTAGTTTAGATATTGGCAGTAGCTATCTGATTATTGAAATGATTGATCAGAAACCAATAGTAATAATTGGCAGGTTACAGAAGAGAACGCTGAAGAACAAAGCTCCTATTTATATGGTGTTGGTGGCAGCAACATCGTTTGACCTCATCCACAAACGAGACAAATGTGGTACTCGGATTTGCAACCAATTTGATACTACAAATGCGGTACAAAAGACTATACATGTATCACATGTGTATTGTGTAAAAAAACATTTCTAAAGGTCGTAACATGACAACCTTTTGTCAGCCTAAAACCCAAAGGGGTTGTCGGGGGTTGCAGCTTGGATGTTGGCTCTCCGACCGGTCTGCTGCGACTGCAAGGGGGCATTACCAAAGCCCATTCCAGTAGGCTGGGACTGCAAAGGGGCATTGTTGAACCCTTCGAATTGCGACTGGCCAAAAGAGGTGGTGGGCATCTGTTGGTTGAAGGTTGGAGGGCTAGAGATGGATGTGTTTTGAAACATATTTGTCATCTGGTTCACCCCAGGTTGAGCAAAGGTAGTGGGTGGTTGCTGCTGTGTGAATTGGTTAAACACTGGCTGCTGTTGCTGCTGTTGCTGCTGTTGAGGGAATGGGTTGACGGTATTCTGTGGGAACTGGTTGAATTGTTGTGGGAATGGGTTCGACGTTGCCTGTGGTGCAAATTGATTGGGGAACGTCGAGGCAGGAGCAACCCCAAAGCCCGCAGGGGGAACTGCTCCACCTGTGACCTGCGCTCCAAAACTAGTGGGTGGCAAGCCACCAGTGGCCTGCTGGCCAAAAGTTGTCCCTGGAAATCCCACTGGATTCAATCCACCTGTAATCTGCTGACCAAATTGCGATTGAGGAACAAATCCTCCTGTCAAGTGCGCACCACCGGTTCTTTGTGCTGGAACCAATGGACCAGTCCTCTGCAAAGAAAGCTGGGGTTGGTTGAATGTAGTAGGTGGAAGCCCTTCCGTATTTTGCATTGGGACTTGGCCAAAGGTAGTTTGAGGCATGGTCACTGTTCCAGTTTGCAATGGAACAAATGATGGCTGGAATGCTTGATTGAATGTTGTAGTTGGAGGAGCACTATCTGCTCGTTGAGGACCGGTTTTCTGCATACCTATGGTTGCACCGGTCTGGATTGGAATTACGCCAAACGTCAACTGAGGTTGGATTATTCCTGTTGCCTGAATAGGCAAAAATCCAGTAGGTTGAATAGGAATAAATCCAGTAGGCTGGGCCGTCATAATTCCTCCTGTTTGTACTGGAACTAAACCAGCACCAGTTCTTTGAACTGGGATCAATGGACCGGTAGGTTGGGCAGGGACACCAGTACCTGGATTTTGCACAGCAAATTGCTGCCCTGGTTGGATCAAAGTACCTGTCATAATAGGTTGAAGAGTAGGTGCGGAAGGTGCATCAACAGCTTTCGAGGGTTGACTTACTGGTGCAACATCATTCTTGAACTCCAAAGGTTTGATATTGACTAGGTCAGACAAAGAACCAGTATACTGTGGAGTCTGAGGTTGAGAACTAGGCTTGAGTAAATCTTCACTTGATCTAGCAGCTGGTTTCATTGCCCAAGCGTCGTCCTCGATTTTATTGACAGGTGCTTGCGATGGAACCGAAAGTGTTGGTGCAGTCTGTGGTGGTGCTGTAACCTTCACAGGGGAAGGTAAAGCGTTAGCGTTGACCTTAGATACTTCTGTGGAAGAACTATTGTTCTTGAGTCCACCATTTGTATCAATAAACAATCCTCCTGATGGGGTGGCATCTTCCACTGTTTTCTTCCTATCAAACTTGGTATCCAAGTGTTTCATTACTCTAATAATATCCCCTTCTCTTAATCCCAAGGTTCTCAACAAAGATGGTGAAATATCTTCCAAAATATTCTCATCCATTTGTTCCCGTTCAAAGTTCAAGGTATAACGCTGACAGTTACCAATATCCACCCCACACTGGAGGAAGAATTCAAACCAGTCATATAATTGCAGTGAAGTGCTAACATGAGTTGTTGCCGAGGCTTTGGATCTTGAGGGCTGAGGAGGAGCAATATCATTGATGGCAGCAGTGGCTGACTGTGTGTGCTTCAATTCAGCAGAATGACCGGCATCGACATGTTCATGTTGAACACCGTTTCCGCTTGATCTTCGCTTGTTCTTGGAACGTTTGTTCTGTTGTTTTATCACCTGCTCTTTGTATTGTTCTAATGAAGTACCTGTGACTCTTTCCACGTACTCAAGATCTTCCACAGATAACTTTGTAGCGGCAACTGCAATCTTGACCCCGTTTGTTTTGTGCAAATGAATTTTTCCTTCCACACATCCTAAAAATTCGGCTTCAACCTTGAAACTACCAGAACTATCAATCCAAGTTCTAACTCTATGGAAGTTTGGCATTCCTTTCTCGCTCTCATTATGATGCAAAGTATCCTTATCTCTTTGTTGCCTATCTTTCTCTCTAACGCGATCACGCTCTTCTCTGGATCTATGATGATGTTTATTCTTCTCGACAACTCTGCCTTTAGAATTTTTGGTTGACTTTCTTCTTAATGGACCGTCAGTTAGTCTATCCAAATTGGAAGTGCTGACTATTTCAAGGTATGATGAAGGAACAACACCTTGCTTGCCAGTGTCCACGTTTTCAACCATCCACCAATCTTTGGACTTGGTTTCATTAACGATATAGACTTCGTCTCCTTCTCTGCATGCCAATTCATCGTGGCCTTGTGCTTCAAAATCATACATCAACCTTCCGATTTTTCTATTGTTGCCACCGGTGGATGCCTGTGAAGCTTTAGCCACCTCCTTAAGGCCCCTTGCAGTATCTGCGCCTTTCATGTCTCCCAAAATCGACATGATGGCTTCCGCCACGTCTTTGGTGCCTGTATGCAATTCAATTGATGCTGTTGGGTTCTTGAGTTCCAAAAACACGTGCTTCTTTTCATGACTAAAGGACAGCAAGTCTCTAATTCTCCACTGGTTATCGAGCGTCGAAGAAGATCTCAACCTCAACTTTTTAGGACTACCAGAATTGGGTTTGATGATGATCAACCCTTGGCCAAGTGAGAACTTAACTGCCTTCTTTTTGCGTCCGTCAACCTCATCAATTTTCCATGTGAAAAACTCGCCATCATAGGTATGTTCTTGTGCCAGCGAGGATTCGACAATTTCTTCTTGTTCATGGTCGAACTGGGGTCTTGCTGGCGTATCACCACCATTGGGCCTTGTGGGCATTGGAGGAGGGGCTTCTTCGTCTTCGTGTTCGGCAGAAGCAATGGGCTCAATTTCTTGTTGCTGGCTGAATGGAATGCGAGGCAAATCCTTTTCAGGGGTAGAAGGGGCCACTTCGGCGGCAGTTTGTCGATCTCTATGAATTGGTGGGGGCGAAAAATTTGTTGGAGGAAGCTGAATACTCAGTGGAGGCTGTGGCTGCACCAGTTGGGGGGCTGCCGAAGCAGAGTCAGCGTCAGTAGCAAGCTGGATGTAGTTGGAAGGAACAAATCCAAACAGACTGTGGTGCACGTCGCCCACCAAAATCCAGTCAGGATCGTTCAAATCATAAATGTTGAAGGCGTTACCCTCCTTGAACGACAACTCTTCTTCTGTCTGTTTGTCATAGTCGTACAACGCAGAGGCCTGTTTGATGACTGGGGCCTCCTCAATGTAGTTGGAAGGAACCAACCCCGTTGGTTCGTCCACCTCTTCGTCGCCCACCGCCAACACCCTCTTCTTTACTTTCCACCATTCATCGATATCGGACTTTTCCAACAAGTACAAAAGATCCCCCGCGCCAATGGTCAATTCCTCTTGCGCTTGCGCGCTGTAATCGTACAATGCTTTGTACACCCCAATATAGAGCGACAGCATGACAACCAATAACTATACACCAAAATCAATACAAATGCAACTGTCGATATCTACGGCCACGGTAACGATAACCTCAATCGGATAAAGCAAACAAAATACAACCAAGAAATTTCTTCCACAATCAATGGAAATGCAAAGGCGATGGCGTAGCTGGAAATGTTGAGTAGCCGGGTTTTGTGAATGGTGTTGGTGGATCTGGACGCACTGTGGTGATGGTGGGTGGAAATTTCCATACTCGGCGTCGTGGTGCAAATTGCTAATGCGGGTAAAATGGAGAGTTTCGGTGCACAGACGACCATCCCATATGTTTTGCGGGTTTGCAGCAATTGATGTGCAAGGCTGACTACAGAAGCGATGGCTACATACGAGGCATCCATCAGAAGTATTAGTGGTAGACAGAGTATCCATCGAAACGGTATGGATGAATCAAGCGACCTGATGCGATAATGTCGTTAACTACACAAATAGCTGTAATATATGTAGAGAGCCAATGTCTGGTACGATGAGTATCTGGTTCACGCCAGCACCACCGACATTTGCCTCCGATATCCAAGAAGTACTGTTTCAATGTTCTCTAAACATGTCATGGCAGTGTAAGTGTCGTTTTCGGTTATCGATGAGCCAATGTGTGGAGTGAGCACAACATCCTGTCTCCCAATCAACTCTGGGTGCACCGTAGGCTCTTGTTCAAATACATCCAATCCAGCAAACACAATCTTGCCCAGTTTGAGACCTTTAACCAAAGCAGCTTCGTCGACGACTGAACCTCTTCCAATGTTTATTATCCGGAAGGGATTTAGCATGCTGTGTATTAATTCCTCGTTTATCATGTGTCTTGTCGAAGGCGAGCCTGGACAAGCAATGACAACGAGATCAGCAAAACCCACAGTGTCCAGCAACGATTGGTGGTATGTAGCTTCAAAACCTAAAGAAGCACTCTTTGTAACATCCAACTTTGTTCTTTTCACGTAATGAATATTCATTCCAATGGCATTCAATCTCTGGGCAATCATTTGTCCAATATTTCCAAATCCCACAATCACCGCATTGTGGCCCCTGGGTGAGAGGTTCTCTCTACCACAGCATGAATCGGCATAAACCCCACCATGTACTACTCTTTTTACAGCTTGCCCACTCTGTTGGTCGAAATGTCCATGCACTAGCGACGATCTTAAAACCCCAGTGTTGCTAAATTGTCCTTCCAAGTTGTTTTCAAATATCTTGAAGTTTCTAAAACTACAGATTGCATTATACAAAACCAAGTCGGCCACTGCTTCGTATGCAATGCATGAGGGAACGTTTGTTAAGATGATGCCCCTTTCTTTCATGTGCTGTACGTCAAAATTGTCATAGCCGATAGAACAAGTGGTTACAATCCTCAAATTTGGCGGAGCGTATTTGATAAGCTTTCCCCGAAAACCACCCACACCATCAAACCCATTCCATCCTGCGTATATTGCTTGTATATCCCTTAGTTTTGTTTGAAAATCTTCGATTGTTTGCTCTATTGAGGTTACTTTATAAGGGATGCACTCAAAATTGTCCTCAAAGTTAGATAAATAGTGCTCCTTTGGGCTTCCAAGAATCAATGCCTTTTTCCTGACCGTCATATTTCACTTTTGATATACCGTTAGACATATTTGGATTTCAAAGCCGAGTTGGAATTTAGGCCCATTTATAATTGGCAAATGCGAATAATACGAAATGAATGCAAAATCTGGCTATTTAGTTCCACCGATAACCGTGCGGCTCATGCAACACCCAATTCCTGATTGGGAATAGGGATACCGATGAATTTGGGGTTACGTCCAACACATTTACTGCCACGGCAACGGGTCTTCACGGTATAACGCCGCTGTGGGTTCTTTTTGTACTATTGAAACCAGCAAGGTTCCCGGCTTCTATTGTTAACTTTTCAGATAACCAGGCGCCGTTTGACACCCTGATAGCAACTATAGAAGCACTTTTCCAGCGGGACCAATTACACGTAATCAAATTTGAACTTTATTACATAAAGACAAAGTAAAACTAAGATGACTGAGAACTGTAAAACTAAATGATCATAAAATGGGATGGAAACACATTGGTATTCCAAAGATATGTATGTTTATTTATCGATTTCATATGGGGGACCAAATTTTAAATGCATGCAAACACTCGGTCAGATTCTTCCCATGGAAGCATTCACCACCCTAATGGTGAGCCATGTCGGGTTCACCCAAGTATTTAGCAGTCAAAACAGTCCCACATTCCCAACATCTAGACAACTTACCATCTTCAACCTTCATCCAGAAAGGCTTGTGATCATGCTCTTCGGTACCCTTACATCCGACATATCTGTAACCAATATAAGTAGGAACCAAAAATGGATCTTGCACGGTACCTTTACCTTCGGTGATTGGGTTTTCTATGTCGAAAACATCAACACCTTCTCTTTTACCCAAGAGTTCCAATCTCTGTAAACCGGTAGCTTGGTCCAAATCGGAGGGGATGGTACCGGCTTTGGCACCAGGACCAATCAATGCATCCTTTCCGGTGACTTCAGACAAGGTTGATGCAGTCTTAGCGACTGGTGATTGGGTTTGAGCCAACACTCTAGCACTTGACAATAATCTTGATTGTTGTCTGGCAATTCTGAAGGTGCGAGAAAGCATTTCTATAAATGTTAGTAACGGATAGTTATAAACACGATTGGGAAGCAATTGCTCGTATTCAATTGGCACGATTGTCAGTTCCTTGATGTCAAATGTTGCGATGGAGCACACATATATCGATACATAACTGTGATATTCATTGCATAGTGGACCTTAATTGATGATATCTAAATGCCTCTTGAGGAGTGTCTTTCTTTCGGTTTATGGACGAAGTACTCTTATCTGATGTATGCCATTTGCAAGCCCGATAACTCCTTGGATGAATTTCGATGCGTCGGTTTGCGTATCCTATTCTCGTTTCCACTACTGACCGCTTACGGAGCACAAGCTTCCAACAATCTAAAAACTTCACATACTGTTCAGGGTCTTATGAATATATATGATAAAGGTCGAAAAGTGATTGGGTTTGAAATTTGCGTGGACTCAATGTTTGAAATTTACTTTGGTATTGAAAATCAGCTAATTATTTGTGATGAAGTTTTTTATGTCGCACTGATTGTATTAGTTCAATTCTATTGGTTTGAATTTACCCCGTAACAAAAGTGGTAATTGTGTCAGCAGCGATGGCACATGGACTTAGTCATGTGACATATCTCATATGATGCGTTTCACGTGTATCAAGATTATTTTTGTTCAAGGGCTTCTGCCCTGTTTGCACGTGCATTTATTTGGTACTCGCACGAGTTTGGTCTGTGGCCAAAGTGCACGCATTTCTATTTCCTATGCGCGTTTCACCCAACTCAAGTCATGCACTACCTTGTAGATAATCTATATGCACTCCAGTAGCTTTGCACTCCAAGATTCTCAGGTTGATACTCTCACTGGCAATTTTTCATAGTACTAAAAAATTTTCGTTTGAGCTTTTCACTCTTTTCCCTTTTTCATCAATAAAGCGATAGGTATGTAAATGACGTACAACTAGGTGTGAATGATCCATGGTACCTGAGACAACAGCAAGCATGATAGAAACAATCACCAGTGATACTACGGGCAACGAGGTTGTGGGTTAAAGTGCTGAATTCAATGTTTCCTGAGAAAATCAATATATTAAGAAACCGAACATCGGAAGCAAAAGCAATAGTTGGCGATCTATGTGTATCCAAAGCTTATATGTAATTGCCTAAACCTTTCATTAATCCTTCGAGCAAAATCTTTATCCAATTTTCAGCTTCAGTTTGCAAAGTTGCGTTAGCAAAGTTGGGATCACTCAAAATCTACAATGCGATACTAACAAATATAGTCAACATGCCAAAAAAGAGAGCTTCCAACGGTAGAAACAAGAAGGGTAGAGGTCACGTCAAGCCCGTCAGATGTTTGAACTGTGCCAGATGTGTGCCAAAGGACAAGGCTATCAAGAGAGTCACCATCAGAAACATGGTTGAAGCTGCTGCTGTCAGAGATTTGTCTGAGGCTTCAGTCTACGCTGAATACGCTTTGCCAAAGTTATACAACAAGTTGCACTACTGTGTCTCTTGTGCTATCCACGCCAGAATTGTCAGAGTTAGATCAAGAACCAACAGAAGAATCAGAACTCCTCCTCAAAGAAAGAGATACAACGCTGACAGAAAAGTCTCCCCTCAGGATGCTGCTAAGAAGGCTGCTTAAATGTAGCTTTTCGTCCCAGCACCTGTAATCTCATTAAATCAACCATTTCTTTTGTTAAAAGGTATATAAAGTTTTAATAAAGAATATCAATACGTAATTTGGGTTGATTCTTGTATTTTCATGTATTTACCACAAGATACTCGCTAACAAGAAACTGGTTATGGCCTTTGCTTATGGTTTCAATCTCCACATCAAGTTTTCACTGTATAATCGGCAATATAAACTGCAAAATCGACAAGGGTGTAGAAATGTAGAGTTGGAGTTCAATCCGGCATATTGACTCTTGACAACTGACAAGTTTAGGTGCAAAGTTGACTACGAAAATCAAATTAGGCTAAATTGGCGTGCACATTGCCAGATGTGGAGAGGTGGTCATCCAACGTTTAATAATTACAGCCTGTCAAAGTCTTCTGCTAATTACCTCTGATGCCCATCCAGGTCACCTGTAGCAAAGAATGACACCTACAAATTCAGGATCAAATTTCGAGGACCCTTTCTCAAGAATTTCAGTTCCAAACTGCAGGTATACGACATTTTCTCAATCTGGCTATGTCTCCTTTCCTCCACAGTACACTACTATCCCTAATGACGCTAGTAAATGTAGTTAATTGGTTATCATTATACAGTACTTCTCATAAATAATCTTGAATAGCTCGATTTTCCCGTGGAGAAACATCTCCTCAGCTTTGAAACCCGATTTCATTGGTATTGTCTCGAATTGACCCCTAACACCCGCAATTGAGTCTGACTACAATACCCAATCTGGCTGTAGAATACCACTAGCCTTATTTATTGTTTAGAATTACCGGCTACAAGCCCAAGAAGCTGTTGGTTCCACATTCCCTGGTTCTCTGACCTGTACAAACTGGTTGTAGTGGTCGTTTGCGTCTTGCAAGTTTTGTCTGGCGCTGTGTCGAGGATATCCAAAAAAAAGTCATTGACAAAAACCAACACAGATATTAATTTACTATCAATTTGTGTGAACATCGTGCGTCAACACAGACTTTGTCTTCACATCTTTACTTTCATCGGTTGATACTGGTCTTCTAGCCAAGTAATTGATATTGTTCTCATTTGTCAATTCCTGACTTGCATATTTGTTTGTTTTACAATCCCCGTTTCGCCAAGTCCACATTTATTGTGTCACGTACTACGTCATCCCTGTCGCCGTCAACTTGTTGATAAACTTGCCAAAGCCAGCCGTTCACCATGACTTTAGATGACACTTGGAAATTCTCTCAATGCTTTGGAGACAAGAGGGACATTGAAAATATAACCGAGGCAGATATCATTTCCACAGTTGAATTCGATCATACAGGGGATTTCCTAGCCACTGGTGACAAAGGTGGAAGAGTGGTTCTCTTCGAAAGAAACCAATCGAAAAAGAACCAAAGCTGTGAATACAAGTTTTTTACCGAATTCCAAAGTCATGATGCTGAGTTTGACTATTTGAAATCGCTTGAAATTGAAGAGAAGATTAATAAAATCAAGTGGTTAAGAAGTTCTAATGATTCCCTCTATTTGTTGTCCACCAATGACAAGACTATAAAATTATGGAAGATAACGGAGAGGCAAATTAAGTTGGTGTCTGAGAATAACTTGAATGGTTTGAACCACCTACCTAGTAATAATGTCAGTATATCATCATTGAAATTACCTCAATTGCAGTTGCATGATAAATTGATCTCAGCTCAACCTAAAAAGATTTATTCAAACGCACATGCTTATCACATCAATTCTATATCAATCAATTCTGATCAAGAAACCTTTTTGAGTTCTGATGATTTGAGAATTAATCTCTGGAATTTGGGCATCGCTGATCAATCCTTCAACATTGTTGATATTAAACCTACAAATATGGAAGAATTAACGGAGGTCATTACAAGCGCAGAATTTCATCCAAGTCAATGCAATTTATTCATGTATTCATCATCAAAGGGAACAATCAAGTTGTCAGACATGAGATCTAATTCTCTTTGTGATTCTCATGCAAAGATATACGAAGAGTACTTGGATCCCTCTTCTCATAATTTCTTCACAGAGATAACTAGTTCGATTTCCGACGTCAAATTTAGCCACGATGGAAGATATATTGTTTCTCGCGATTATATGACCGTGAAAATATGGGATTTGGCCATGGAGAATAAGCCCGTCAAAACTATAAACGTTCATGAACATTTACGAGAGAGATTGTGTGACACTTACGAAAATGATGCCATTTTTGATAAATTTGAAGTTCAATTCAGTGGTGATAACAAATCTGTAATGACAGGCTCTTATAATAATAATTTTATGATTTATCCAAATGCTGTGAATACATCTTCAGAGTCTGATTCTACTCACGGGAAAAATCCAACCTTCAAAACTTCATCGTTTAAGTCCAAGAGAAAGAACGGTGTTCATGATGACGATGATGATGATGATGACGACGACGATGAGGAAACCTCTGATAGTGAGGAGCCTCCAAATAAGGGCTCGCCAATTTCACAATTGGACGATGATGAAGATCAAGAGGAGATCATCTTGCAAGCCGATAAATCCGCATTCAAGTCAAAGAAATCAGGTCAAAATCCAATGAGACGCAGAATGATGAGCGGGGTGGGTACCAATTTATCTGGTGATTTCGATGATATAGACTTTAAGAAGAGCATACTTCATTTGTCGTGGCATCCGAGAGAAGATTCGGTTGCTATTGCTGCAACCAACAATTTATACATTTTCTCTACATTATAAATGTATCTACGTTTTACGTCATATTTAGCAGTATAATCTCATTGTCAATGATTTTTTTCATTAAAGTGTAGGGTGGGTTTATTCATTGGGGAGAACCCTGCAAGTGATTACAATTTATAAAAAGGTTACTAGTTGCAAGTACACTTCCTAAATATTCAACTGTTTCTGGATATTCTGGGTCATCAAAACCCTTTCCTCGATTATTCGTTCGCTTCAAAGTCAGTACTATTGTTTGAATATTGATTGTTCGAATCAAGCAAAAAAACATCTAAGTTTGCAAATTACAAGTCGAATCTAGTTGTAATATATATTTATTCTCATATGTAGATGTTAAACTTATTCAATAAGTTGTGAAGATGCAAAGATAAGACGAGAAGTAACAACACAAATTATTGCCAATCATGAGGGGTAAACTTTTCAAAATTAGTTGCACTCCTAATCTCTAACAACGTGTCTGTTAACATCCGAGTTCCAAAACAAAGTCTTGTCACCATCGCCCCAGAAGAAAGGCTTTTGTCTCAAGTTCTGGTACTCATATTGCACAGGCCATTCATCATCACTTAAGTGAGCCTGGTGCTTTCTGTGCTCAGCATGTTTGAATTCAACGTTGGCCACAGGAATAGCAGTAAGAAGAATAGCTGGCAAGGCAACAATGTAAGTCATTTTTTTCCACAAGTTGGTGATTCCTTCAGAGTGGTGGACTTTTTCTTCATAGGTCTTCTTGAAGGCATCCCCTGCTTCCTTGTTTACCTTTCTACCGCTGTAGGCAGCATCCTTAATGAACTTGGAAGTTCCGTAGCTGTGGTGGGAGTTGAATCTTCTGAAACTTAATTGTTGAGCTCTTCTGAACATGTTTGACTATCGACTATGAGGAGTATTGATGACTATTGGATGTTGCTGAATTTGATGTTAGTTTTTTCCCCTTGGTGTGTATGTAACAAAATGGGTTGATTTTTGTCTGTAGTGGTTAATTTCAGGGATATCATTGGTTTGCTCATTTTTCACGTGCTGGATCACGAGCCTGAGAATCTGTTTGTTCGTATTTTTACCCAGTTCATGATGAATGGTAGCGTAGCGTTGGCGGCTGTCTTGTGTTGAATGGCCTTCAAGCACTAGATGTACAAGCACCTTGAGCATATAGTGCTGCAGTTAGTCGTTGAAATAACTAAGGAAACGAGTTGATTAAGGGGAAGGGCAGCTACCGCATTTTGTGGTTGGTGATTGGAAGCAATTGTTGCAAAATCTATCCAGCCTAGTTCCAATTCTGCTCTGTCGGCTAACTCTTACTCAACTTGTTCTAAGAACATGTTCCAACAACTAATAATAACAACTGAGTTTATATTTTTCAGAAAAGATAAGAAACTAATGACCCAAATATAGAGCTTTTAAGGAGCAAGGTTACGTCATTATGCGAAGCAATTTACTTGTTTAGGCTATGGCTTGTATCTTTTTCATATTAGTTAGTTTAGCAATGTAATTATGAACTTAGAGATCATATCGATCGTAATTAGGATATTATGCCGAAGCATTTACTAACAAGCATGATCCTTTCACATAATTTTTCAAAATTTTTTCCAACATCTAACCAAAATCCAAATTGAGATAGAACAACGTGCTTGAAGTTAGTAAGACGGCGAGGACGACGCCGTTCTTTAGCTTTTGCAAGATTCGGCCTTTTCTAAAATAATAAGTGACTTTTGGTTCCTTCTCTTACGTTTGGGTTTCGTAACCTCGAACACTGTTTTGCAAAGACTACAATTTATGTCAACGCTTACGGCGATTCAAACATCGTTCTCCCCGCTTTTAACCGCCAAAAATCATAATATGGTTTGAAGACATGTTCTAAGGAAACCTCTACCCCGTAATATCAAAGTGGCATTGTCCCAATAATTTTAGGACAAGATAAACCTTAATAAAGCACCATTATTGTTTAATTTTCAGGGGCAGAAATTCCCATGGAAAAAAATGGCCTCAAAGTTTGCTAAAAAAAATTAACAATAAAAATATTATTACGATGAAATATTCAAGGCGGGCCAGAGGGCGGTATCGTCCCAGATTAACTAGAGATGCAGAGATTCGTTTCATTAATCTACGCTAATATCGTCCACTAGCCGATCACCAAAACTGTCTGGTGCTGCAAATTCCTCAATATCAAACAAGAATGATCCACTGCTTGGAATCATATCCAAAAATAGAACCACATTTTGCCGATCTTAGTCTCCTAGATGTCTGCGAAAAATCGGAAATCATGTCAAAGATAAGGTTAGTTTCAACTGAAACGGAAGGTAAAAGTCCCGAAATAGTTAGCAACAACAAACCGAGAGAAGCATGCAAACAGAGACAGCCACAGGGACGCAAGCGTTTCCAGGCATTGGCCCACATCGAGGCTTGGTTTTACTGTAGCCGTTCAAAATCAACCAAAACCGACCCACAACCCTACATCTTCAACATGTGGTATTATGTATATTAGATTAAGAAAATTAACCAGCAAAACAAGTCGAGCATGTCAGCACGAAACCAATTGCCGGCAAAAGGAATACATAAAGTTACATCTATGTTGTCAGAACCAAGCAAAAATGAATTAAATTACTAGTAAGTTCTTCCTTCAGCTACCTTAATGCTCTATAATTCGCAACTTCTTCGCAGTTAAATAAATAATTCAACATCATCGCAAAGCTTAGAATAACAAAGCAATACCAGCAGCGGCAGCGGCAGCAGCACCAACAACATTCACATTGGAAATAGCACCAACGTTTTCAGTTTGGGTTGAAGTACCGTTGGAACCATTGGTGGCGTTAGCAGCGGAAACAACAGACACAGCAGTCAAAGCAACGAGAACGGATTTAAATTGCATTTTCGGTGATGATGAATGTAAAAGTGAAAGAAAAGTATGCTTTGAATGTGATTGCTACATCATGGGAATGCCATATATATATACTGTGGTAGCCGACTAAAATGGTTCCCTTAATATCAAAAAAATTAAATGGAAAATTATAGAAAAACTCCCAAAAAGAAATAAAAAATAATTCTTAAAAAATAAAAGGAACATTAAAAGTGCATATCCTGTATATTACCCCGTTGCTCCCATTTAGTAACGAAAACTATCGCAACTATGTGGCGTTGCTTATGTAACATGCAAGTATCTCGGCACTATTTTTACACGGTCACATGAGCATAAACACACACCAGTTGCAATCACAATTATTGCGGATTGGCTGCTAGTCACCAACTAGATCATTCATTCATTAGTCTGAGGCCATCGACAGATTTACCAGATCCGTAAAGAGGGTACATCGCTAGCGGGATGGTGGCATCATAATCATGAGGTGGACAGCCATTGTCGGTTTCTCGCGTGTGTTACTGCTGCTCAGGTGCCGGTTTTTCTTGGTCGTATGATGGCTTACTATGGTTCCTTGTATATGCTACTTAGCGGTGAAGGGGTATGCACCAAGTTCTGTATATAGCAACGTAATTTCCTAAAACTGTCTAAATTAGTCAAATAGGACTCGCCGTGTACCAAAAAATAACGACAAATAAGTGTCCGCCTTTGGTAGTGAAATTGCGGTGGAGTTGCCGATTCACTACCACTATTTTTAGCACCAGTCTTCCTTGAAAGTGGCCGCTTAATTCGAGCTTTGCCATGTTGCGGTCTTCAAAGTTACCCATCACAAAATTGCACGATCATGGCTCAGCCTCAGTGATGGGGTTGGCCATGTAATGTAAGTAGGTGCAATGTGAGAGATGCCGTAATTGTAGGAGGTGCTCACGGGTTTTGAATAAGGAACGCCCTGTTGCAAACCCCACATATTGGCTACAGATTTGCTGTTCCTGAGCACGAATTGGTCTTTAGATAAGATGTAATTACACTTATAAACTTTAGTTTGGGGTAGAACCCCTGAGTCAATTTGAGGAAAAGCGTACCACTTAGAGTTTCACAAACCGATATTTGCAATATTGCAGATTGCTAGCGGCATCAGGAAATACTGTACATTCTCTGTGGAAATTAACTACACCAGGTTGGTATTTCTATGCACTATAATGATCCGTCATGAATGGCCAACGAAATGTGGCTATTTCCAGGGGTTAAAGTTTATTTTCAGTTGAACCAGTACACTTGCATTGCTACCCTTGTGGTGATTAGTTCCTTGCAACATTATTCCCAAGCCAAAACCAACAAAAAGATTATTTGGCTTGAAATAGTGAACTATCATTGACAAAGGTATGTATGAAATACATATCAACACCTTTCATGTTCTTACAAGTTGAATGTAAGGTTTGTAAATTTTATGTAAGTGCATTGTAATATGTATGTCATACCCTTTGCAAAAAATTAACCGGAAACTCCGTCCCATCTCGAGCCCCCTATTGCAACCATCAATACTAGATTAAATTGAAATATTACCAATAGTGTCTGTTGTTTGTATCGATCGTTGTATTGTCCTCTTTGCATCGTACTTTCTTGCTGCATCAATTTTCTCAACCATTGCTACGATGAGCACGGCGGTGCAGAACATCATATACCGCACATGTCTGATTTCACAAGAAGGAGACTTTTTCGTAGTAGGGAATGAAAGATACTACAAGCACGATGTAGAGAGACAACTCCGGCGATTGGATTCCCTGTCTTCCACATCTGGTGTCCATGATAGCAATAAACCTATCCGTCTCCCGAATGGGTTTTTGTTGCTGACCCCGTCCATGGGATTCGGTAATGCGGCTTCATTAGCCCTCATAGCCACATCTTTTAATGGACTTGTCACTGGATTTTATTTCTCCCGAGCCATGGGAGTGTCTGTACCTAATGCTGGAGTTGGATTGATGGTTTTTTATGGGGGTACAGTACAATTTTTGTGTGGCATGTGGGAAATGGTAAAAGGTAACACATTTGCAGCAACAACATTCTCAAGCTTTGGCATGTTCTGGCTTCAACTCTCTACAGTGTTTATTCCTGCATTTGGAGTGAGGCAGGCTTATGGGGACAATGAAGAGATGTTTTCAAACGCACTAGGATTGAACGTCTTGGGATGGGCGCTTTTTGCAACCATGATGTGGACGTGCACATTAAAGCTGAGCATCTCCCTTTCATTGGCAGTACTTACATTGGCCCTAACCCAGTACTTGGTTGCAGCAGCATTCCTCACACAAAAAGAACCTGTATATGTAGCTGCTGGGGTTATGAGCATAGTAAATGCTTTTATCGGCTGGTATGAAGCATTTGGGGCAATAGCTACACAGTATAACAGCTATTACCAGTACCCCACCCTTCATTTACCTGTATGGGGTCAACATAAAGTTCCACGCGAGAGACAATGCGGTGAATATTGATTTTCACCATATTCTTTCATAGTTTGTCTAAAAAGCCAAGATAAAGATTGGTAAAAGATAATTAAAACCATTCGGCTTAAGTGAATATTATTTGTGAAACCATTTATTGATTAGTAAAATATACAATGCTTGAACTACCCTGTAGATTTGCCCTGAAATGCCATTTGCTTCTCCAAAAAGTTGCTGATTCGCAGATCCAAATCTTGTCTGCTTGTGTCGTAGAACAACGAGTTAATAAATAAATCAGGTCGTATACCACTTCCTAAATTTTGCTCTATATGGTAGTCTTCCAACAATTGCTGCGCTTCGTCGAATTGATTTCTGAGAAATTTGGACAATTGCATCTCGTGAAATTTGGTGAAATTCATTGTCTTGTAAAATTCATGGAATATTTTATTGGATTGAAGAAGATTAATGTGATCGTCAACAGTGAGCTTATTAATTTGCAACTTTTCCAATTGACTAACAACTCGTTTGGAGATCTCATTTGAATGAGAAGGATTCAGTTTTATCACCGGTTGAAGGCTTGGATCAAGATCTGGATTATTCAATGTGGAATTATTCTCGTTTATCCATCGTTGTGGAGATTTTATATAATCAAGTATAACTTGGGTAGTAAACCACATCCGGAAATTATTCAAATAGATGTAATCACGATAATTCTTTTCTGAAATACCTTTCAAACCATACTCATAATTCAAAGTCATGACAAAATTTGATGGAATATAACTTAACTGATTCTCAACCACCGTCAAAATCAACGGTGACAATTCATCGTACATAGAAAAATGCTCGTTTCTACAGTTGTACACTTTCAACTGTTGATTCTTAACAAGATGGTTCAATTCTCCTGGTTTGGACATGGCTTCAACAATCCCAACCTTGGTACCATCCATAGCAATGAAATTATCATACCGAGATGGTGCAGGTGTATCTGTCAATGCCAAAGCGGTAATATCAATGTAAAGGCCAGTGTCGATATCGATAAATCTTGCATCAATGTTATTCATACCATTCCCCTTCTTTCTGTGAGTAATGGAACTACCCACATCCACAAAATATCTCCCCATCCCATCAAAATTGCCTTTATCATCGGCGGCATTCTCAACAATTAACGTCTGGTTGAATTCTCTACCAAGCTTGTGTAATTCACTGATCGGGACTTGGACATCAATATCAGTGTCATATGGAAATGCTATTCCATTCCAATACCACGATAATAGTGAACCATGTGCGATCCAGGTAATGATACTATGTTGACGTGCAAAATTCAAATAATTTTTAACTAATCTATGAAGCGATATCTGTTGTTCGTCTTTCTCAACCGTCAATCCGTTATAGAATCTCCAGTCATAATGTTCGCCAACCCATTTTTGTGAATATATTTCCAATAATTTAGCTTCATTGAAAAACTTTGGAGGATTGTCACACAGATGACTGAATTTGATAGAATCTAGGTACAAACTATCCATTTCTGTAAGATTAGGTTTCTCTGATAATTCTTTAATAATGGGTACTGGGTTAACATCGAAGCAAGAATCTTGAATTTCAATTTTAGCTTCAGTTAACACTTTATTTGGGGAATTTGGAGTATGAGATGATAAAAGCGTTTTGAAACTTGATAAAACATTTAACAGTTTATCAATTATTTTATTATTTAATAAATCGGGAATAATATTGCTTTGCATCAAAGAATTCGACAAGTTGTTAATTTCGTAGTTATCAACTGCCACTTGAAATGAGCCTTTGTTGTTATTGGTTAGGAAAACCAACCTTCTAGGGGAAGGGGCAGAAGTGTATAAATAAGCTTTTCCCAAGATCTCACGACTATTATATGTGTGAGGGCCACTAAAATCAACCACTTTGAAACCCAAATTTGAGTCTTCGTCAACTTTGCAATAATGGTCGACATTAATAATATTTGAACCCTCGGTCATAGCTTTTTTATCTGATAGATCGAACAATTGATGGCACCAATTCTTGCTCTTTTTAGGGGCCAATAAATATTTATCTAGCCGAGATAAATCGACCCAATCTGACCAGTGAAAAGGAACCTTTAAATCTTTGTTCTCTTTCAAGACCATTTGGAGATAGTGATAATATAACGACAAGGTGAATCTAGGATCAAAAGGTTGAACAATGGGTCTTGTAGCTTCCTTATCTATGAAATACAAAGGCAACGACACTTCCAAGGGCAATTTATCCTTTATTGCATCATTGATATCCCATAATTCCGATCCCCAGTCATTTGCCAACTTTTCTTGTTTTACTAGATCCAACTGCCGCATGAAATATGGATCGGATTCGAAGTGAAACTGGGACGATAGTATGTTTGAGTACCATGTTTTGAATTTTAATTTCACCTGTTGATTTAGTTTCAGTTTGTATTGTATTATGGAGGGTTGCTTCAAGAATGACTGAAATGAGATTAATGTTGTGTATATTATGGCAAATAACACCATTACCTTGAAGATCAACTTCCTGGATACTTTTCTAAACTTGACCATGGTGCGAATTATTAGATAGACACATGTAGACGTTGGGAGTCGTAGTACCAAGTATGGCGCAACGCACTTAGTTTAGAAATAAATAATTAAAGATAAATCCGAAGATATCGGTGAATAAATCGAACAACTCAGCCTACTATTTAGAAGGTACCTGAATCAAACTATATCTGGCTTCAAGCGGCTCCACTGTAGCGTGAAACGACAGATAAATGAAGTGTTAGTGACAGTGACGGGGTTTCTGGGGCCGTTTCTTCTCTCCTGATCTTGGTTACTAGCTCTGCGCCCGATATATATTGTGGATAGAGCTCAGATCCGTCAATACTCCCTAAACTTCAAAGAGATAAACCTCTCTCTTTAACTGGGAGACAGCAGGAACAATTGGTTATAAACTAAGAGCAACAAATTTTTTTAGTTTAGGATATTGCTAGTTTATTTTTTGATGGAATAAACTGATTTATGCCTTGGAAGCAGAGTATTGTAAACCGACTTTTCACTAACAATTTCTTTTTGGGGCCAAGCTATTGTTCTGGTTTGTACTCTTGTGACAATTTTTTCTTGCCAAGGATGCTCACTTTCATATTTGGGAATTACCTTTTCCGTATCCATCAGGTAATGTCAGTGGCCGGTAACCAGACGGGTGCTTGCCTAATTGGTGCCGACATCCTACTCCAGTTGGTCATTGGGTGGTAATTTTTTGGTGCTAATGTTATGGGATAATTACGGCAAAGGCTGATCTTGTGCAGATCCATGCGCTCTTGAACCGTGTTATTGTCACACCAGTTGTCTAAAGACACTACGTGTTGTCAATTGCACGCAATTTCCTGTTGTGACAAGGTGCTTCCGCACTCATAAATCTGCGAAACGTCCCGTGATTATTTTTTATATTGTAGAGGGTAAACAATACTGTTGAACCCAGGCAAGACCCGCTTTTTTTGGCGGGGAGTCCGCCGCAACCCAAGCAGTTTGTGCGTCGAACGAGCAGCAATAATTCAACATTTGTGGAAAGATTGACTCTGTCGGTAAAGCCGATTGAGCCGCTCTGCATATGAATATCTTATTGTTTGTATATCTAAAGTGTATATTCAAGCCTCGTCAGGGGAAACACTATTCAAGATCTTAACGGGGCAGTACTACGAGTCTAAGTTTCTATCGCCTCGACCTCGATTTCTCGAATAAGAACTCCCTCTTCTGACTCGGCCAAACTTCCCAAGACCGCTACACTGGGATTTTGTTCGTCAACATATTCCGAAACGGGCCCTTCTCCCTTGAACGTGAATATGGAGCTCGAACCTCCATAGATCACATCTTCCTCTACTCCTGTACGATTGCAACATACTAGATTCACCCTGGTATAATTCTTGGGGGAAAAGCTATAGGGATGGGACAAAAATGGAAAAAAGCGTAGTATCCAGTAGTTGGTGGTTGATTTCTCTGGACCCGTGTTCAACTCCACCAATTCAGCCTGGTGAATTCGCCTCTCGTTTGAAACGGTTTTATCTATGGATGGGGATTTGGGAGATAACCACGCCATGGGACAGAGGATTAGTCTTGCTTGTTGCAAATAGCACAGGCTGGAGAACTCGTACTTGTTGAACGGGGCCTCGAATTTGTACGGATTGAGATCCATACATATTCCAAAACTACATTTTACTGAATATGACCTCTGGTTCTTGGTGAATGTCAAATCGTGAGTTGGGAACCCTTTTACCGGGTTTTCTTTGGCGCCCCACACCTCGTCCGTTTCGTATAAAAAGGTCTTGCGGTAATTGTAGTCCAAATCACCGCTGGGGCTGAACACAGCACACCCGTTATAGATTGTATCCTGATGGATCTCGGGATAACCGATAACAGTGTAGCAAGAATACTTTTGAGCAAGGTCTTTGCCCAAACTCAACGATCTCCAAGTTGATGGCTTTGATGGATTTTCTAAATATGGGCGAATTGCGTCCGGGCTAGAGAAGTTGTACCCGGTTACCGCCAATTCTGGAAGCACAATTACATCGACCTGTTGCTTGACTGCTGAAAGGAGCTTGTGCACCTTTGCGACATTGGCCTCTACCTGGCCAATTCTTGGGTCGAGTTGGACCAAGGCAATTTTTAGATTTATTAACTTCATTCAGCTAGCAAGAAGCACCCCACAATGCGGATGCCGAACGAGGTTAGCCGTTAGTTCGCAACGATGGAGGAATTTTTCGGATCGGATCGTCCTCTGAATCGCGACAAAAATGCTAACGACATCTTGGAATACCAAGCAACAAAATGTTGGCACCAAATTGTGCTTTTCGTCGTGACGAGCCGAATTTTCCGTTGTACGATCTTAAATGTCGGGATCGTCAACGTGATAGAAAGAATTCTTTTGCCGATAGCGAACAACTGAGAAGGGACTGTTTGTCTGGTTTTCCAGCCTTACCCTATTGCCCCATCCAAAGTCTTTGTGTTTCATAAACCAGAATTTGTTTGGTTACTGCAAGGCTTTAAAGAATTGGACAAAACTAGTCTGCATTCTCCGCTGACAAAACAGGAGCTTTGGTAAAGAGAAAAAACGGCACACTTGCAGCCCAAGAATGTAGAACTTACACTACTTGTTTACCTGGATCACACGACACAAATGGATGGGACAATATCTGAAGCAGAAGCAAGACCACAACGCTCAAGTCGAGCAATGTCTGCTTTTGTACCATGGGGAACCTGAAGTTTCAACAATCATCATTTGAAATTTCTGGTAAGAAGGTGGGTTATGAGCAACCAGGTAGGTAAAAAAAAACTATTTATAGCAGTAGCTAATGGTAAGGGCCTAGCACAATTTTGTTTAATCGAGTAATATTACTTGTGACTCCAACTATAGGTGATTTCGCAAATCCGGTGGAAAGTGGAGGGGGTAAGAATTTGTTGCAAGGCTTATGCGTTACCGAAAACGAATAAAATTTTCCACGAGCTCCAGCATTTGCAGTACAGCCCCCATGGTATAAACACAAGTCTATATCTCCATTTTTATCTTTGCTGCTTGTCGTTGTTGTCCATCGATTACAAAGAGACAACAATCGACTGCAGGTCCCTGATGACATCATTGTAAGTAGAGGCACTCACACTACTGGTTTCCTAAAACTGATAATTTTTGAATCCAAAAAAAAGAAATAGCCATTATTTTTTCCTACTAAAAGTCAATCTTCCGTCACCAAAGTTTTCTTGGCATCTTCTATTTTTCCATTTTTGATCAGGTCCAATAGGTCCTTCTCACATAAACGGACTTGAGATACGATATTGACACTACTTAGACATCGCCAGCAATACCACATAAAGTCCTGACCCTTTGCCGGCTCCATCACCTTTGATTTACCATTCTTGGACACTGCCTTGCCCGGAACTTCCCCTCCCAAAACCATTTCAACCGCTGTAGACGCCAGATTCTTAAAAGCCGACTTGCGGAACCTGGCGCACACCAATCGCAAGACATATTCTCACACACATAACCATGGCAGTTGTCAGAAGGTCAAGAGGACTCCTTTTGGTGACTGCTTTAATAATATTACACTTAATTGTGCTATCCTTGTTCACAGCGAAGCCGATTAGCAACTACATCAGTCAGTTTGACTTTCTAGACACCAAAAAATCGCTTCTTCAATTAAAATTTCATGGCGACTTTCTCGACAAAAAAGTGACTGAAAAGTTGACTGAAGACAAATCTAGACAAGATCTCTTGCAGCAATTGGACCTTTCGAGAAATCCCGACTTCAGCAAGATAGATGTTGCTACCAATTACTCTCAGCATCCATTTGATCCAAGGGTGACTTTTGCATCATTATTAAGGTATATAACAGAAAATGCCGAAAACTCAAAGCTTCCAACTATTCCTGTTTTCCACTGGAGCGATTACACCGACATGTCTCCATTGTATCCTTACATGTTTAGTGCAAGCAAACCATCATGTAAGCAAAAGTTCGATATATCCACCAACAACAGAATGAGGAACTCAAGAAATGAACTATTGCATTCGGAAGAGTATTGCTTTGACGACGATTCAATTGAATCCATGATGAAGGAATACAGCGATGATGAATATCTTTACAATCATTTAGCATACCTCAAATCACAGAACTTTTCGACAGGTTTCCACATTTTTAATTTCCCAGGAAGATCGAAATCAGAATTGAGGCCAATCATCGCCAAGTCTTTCTTAAACGATTTCATGCCTACTCCATTGACTATGGTGATGTTGTTGCTGGGCAACAAACACATTCAAATTCCTATTAATCAGGATATTAAGTCAAGTAAAAAGAGACTTTCTGAATCTGATTTGTTGAAAAGTGGCAAATCAGATATACAAGAGTTGATTTCCCAATTACTGCAGAATGTAGAAAATTCGACTGCTTTGCCATATTCTAGGGAATTAAGCCATGAACAATTCGTTGATAATACTCCTAAAGTGATAACGGAATTAGAAAAAATTCCCGATAAAAATTTGACTGATATAAATTATTTGGAATCGTTAAGAGTTTCTACTACTAATAATAACCCTGACAAATATTTCCGTGAGGCCATAATCGTGAAACTGGAGAGGAATTATGGGGTTGGGGGACATTACGATTGGAGATTTATGAACGGATTAATAAATGGTGACATGAGAATGTCGATGTCGCTTCATGCATTGCTCAAAGCCTGGTTGAAATTAACTAACCAAAATAATTTAAATACATGGGTCGCACACGGCTCGCTTTTATCCTGGTATTGGAATGGGTTACAATTCCCGTGGGATGCAGATGTGGATGTTCAAATGCCTATTGAGGATCTTCATAAACTTTCCAGAAAGTTCAACCAATCAATCATTGTGGATTTTGGAGAACTGAACCAGGAGGCAAGATATGGAAGGTTTTTCTTAGATTGCTCAACATTCTTAAGTCAAAGATCAAGGGGAAATGGAAAGAACAATATTGATGCCAGATTCATTGATGTGGACACCGGATTGTATATAGATATCACTGGCTTGGCTCTTTCCGATTCTCATGCTCCACTCCGGTACAATGTGTTGTTAAAAGGAACTAGTTTTGACCGGAAACTAAATGATGCTACCATTTCTGAATTTCAAAGAAATGAATTTTTACAGGCATACAATTGCCGAAACAATCACTTTGCAAGGTTAGTGGGGTTGAATCCCTTAAAACTAACTATGGTCGAAGGGGAATATGCGTACATTCCAAGTGAATTTGATCAGGCATTGGTTAATGAATATGGGCATAAAAGTTTACAGGACACAACATTTCGTGGTTTTGTGTATTTGCCACGATTAAGAAATTGGTTAAACAAGAATACAGTTGTTAATTTTGTTCTTGGTGACAAAGAGGAAGACAAGAAAGAGGCCAAGAAACAAGATTCGAGTGTTGTGGTAAATTTGTCCGAGGACCAATATGCCGAATTATTGTTGAGCGATGAGAAGTCTATGTTGCAGTACATGTCCACAAGAAATATAACAAATTTTCACGAAGGAGAAATTAGAAAAATTTTAGCTGACCAGTCTACAGAAGAGATACTTCTCAAAGAAGGATCAAGTCAAAGGCGGTATCTTAAGCATGATCTATTCACATACAATGCTTGGAAGCTGAATTACGATTATAGACAAGAATTGGATAAACTTGAACAAATGGCTGAAGAATATTATCAGGAAAAAAGAATTTTAGAGGAGAAAGCTCAGAATGAATCTAATAATGAAGGGCAAGACCAAGGAGATAGTGGTGCATATCCACCAAATGACATTCCACCACCGGTTCTACAAGACCTACAGTCCGAAATAGAAGACATGCCAAAGGTGAAGCAGCAAAGTGACGAAGATTCACAACGTGCAGAAGATATCAGACAATCTTAACTTTATAGACTTCTGTATTCTAAATACAATATGTTACTTGCATTGTTGATAATTGCAGGGGACTTTATGTAAGATTCATAGTAAATCAATTCAATAGCAAATAATATGACAAGAATGCTTGCCAGAGATCTTTGTTGCATTATCTAACAAATAGCTATTTTCTGATCAAAAAATAGTTGCAAAAAAGAGAACCCACGGCGGGAGTCGAACCCGCAATCTTTTGATTAGAAGTCAAACGCGTTAACCATTACGCTACGCAGGCAATTTTCGAGAACGGGAATCTCCTGCATGAATATCCGTCTTAATATTATAGTGTTACTGCAGCCTACAAGTTTTACCTCAACGCGGGTGTGTGTTGCTTGTAAACAGTGAACAAATTTAGAATAATTTTTTCAATAGATTAGAATTTCGAGAAGCGATCTTGTGTGATCTCTAATCTTTCGTGGATCAAATAGAAATGAAGAATTTTTTCAGTCTAAGTTGAGTGTACATATGAATTTGGAGACATTTGATCTCAATAAACCTTTACTTCGTTACTTACATAGTCAACAGTTTGCATATTTGGATATTATCGCATGAGACTTTTCAGCAAAAACTTTACTAAACCACCCTTAATATTTTCCGGTTACTTAGCGTGGGTGCAAAATTGTTGCGCACATGCATGTGATTAGTTTTACGCAATTGAACTCATCCTAATTAAGAAATTACCAGTTGACCGAAAACCCCACAATTTCCATAAAGTGTGCCAGCATTGTGAAGGGTCCAGATTCAAAGTCAGTTCCATTGCGAGCCACAAGCCACAATCTCTTACTTATATCGGCATATTGAACAAACAATTAGGCACTAAGTATTGTTGCTAAGTAACTCAGAACCACGGTTGGTTTCGAAAAATGCTTGATGCACGCTAAAAATACGTGCATATATGTTCCACAAAAACTGTTTACCAACTAAGCTTTCATCAGTATTTTGAACCCCAGTTGTAACTGATTCTTTCCAGGAGTCAACAACGTCAAGACCCTTCTAGAAATTAGTGAATTTTGTTGTCCACCAGTTTGCTGAATTAGAATGTCTAGTGGAAGCAGCTCACCCGATCCTTCTTCCCAAGGTAAACTTCAGGGAAGAAAGAAGACCAGCAAGTCCTCGGTGCTAACAGAAGAACAGAAGAAGGTATGTTGAGGTTTATCCATTCAATAATATATGGACATTTTACTAATCTAAGTTTAGGCTCATCATATTGCATCAGAACAGAAGAGAAGGGAGAACATTCGATCTGAGTTTGACAAAATTGTGTCGTTGACCCCAACATTGACAGAACTGGAAAATCGGTCAGAACTTAACATTCTTACCAAGAGTGCCGACTATATTGACCAATTAAGAGAGGAAAATACCAAATTAGTGGAGTTATGTCGCATGAAGGGAATAAACTTTCCTCCAGAGTTGGTATACTCCGGTCCCAAGAGCGATGGAAGTGACATTGCAAAATAATGATCCAAATGCAATTAAAAACGACAAGTTAATGATATTTACGAAATGGTTTGATTATAAGGCTCATGCTGCTAGGCTGAAGCCGGCTGATTTCAGTTCAGGATCAACAATTTGCATAACTATATCTTGCGGGTTGTTTACCTACCAGTATTAATTTAGTTTTAATAAATACTTATGATTCAAATTTCCACACCAATCCATATTGGAATTGCTCACCTTTAGAATTGTACACATTGTATACCGGTGTGAATTCAATTTGGAAGCAGGAATTCTTTTGAATCAATTTTGAGAAATTGGATGGGGTAGTAAAGAGTGTCAAGTGATCGGTATCACCGGCATTCAGAATCAATTGTTCAACCAAGGACTTTTCTGATGTAACAATGGTAACAATTTGCATATCCCCTTTCCCAATCCGACATATACTGTATTGCTCAAATTGTTTTATGATTTTGTAGTTCTCAAGAAAAGCGTCGACCTCATTAATGTCCTCTTCATCTTCGTACATTCCCAATAAATTCTCATAAGTGAACCCGCTCCATTCAACATTCGCCCCTCTTGGTAATGCAGAAACCTTTACTATTATCAAATTTGCACTAGTTGGATTTTCTTCAATACTGTCCACGTATTTCGAATAAGCTTCGCTTATTCGAGGAACAGATGTGTCGTCGATGACAAAAGCAATAATCAGAGCCCATTTTTTCACACTTATCAATTCCTTGACTCTATATAAATGTTGTAATGCTAATATGGTAGTGAATTCAATAGGCTTGGTGCAGAGTTCCATGGTATCGGGAACTAAAGGAATTTGGCCCGATAAAGATGCCAATTGGTAGTTACTTCTTTTTTCAATAATTGATTGTGAATATGGTCCTATATTTTGAGGTGCCCAATATGATCTCGATTGAATATGTATTCCTTGCTTAATGCCCATTTCCTTAAGGACAATACATGAAAGTTGAATATCTGAAGATATGTTTGTTTCCACGCAGACCCTTGAAGGGGGAAGATAAAACTTTTCAAATGCCTTTCCATACACTGAGTTAATAGTTGAAAAATTTGACATTTTTGATAGAAGTAAAGTAACATGTTGTATATGATTGAAATTGCAATTATAACGCGCAAGAATAATATGCAACTGGGATAGAATATCGCTAAGTTGTTCTTGAACTGATTCTTTTCCTGAGGTTAAATTGGATACATATAACTTAGTAGCACTTGATACAATCAGAGGCTCAAGATTTGGATGGTAATGATCAATAACAAGTTTGGAAATATCTATATTCTCCTTCGCTATCGACTGAGGAACGATTTTCTCAAACTCCAGTTCAAGGATATCGGGTTTCTCCAACATTGGAAAGCTATCCTGTTTTTGCTTGTCAACCACTTCTACCTTCATTTTCAAAAAGTAGACATCGTCGTTGGAATGGCTGACTACTTCTTTTGAAGTTATCGAGAGTTTCTTGGATACAAAAAAAGGGGAGTCGAGTACGATTGTTTCAAACTCACCCCCTTCCCCACATATGTGTACTTGGTACATCTTGTTCAACTTAACCAAAGTGGGAAACAATTCTGATATGCTTTTACCCAAGTGAGACCCATTCAATCCAATGGCTGCAACTTTTACAATTCTCGCGTCAATACCATTCTGACACATCTCAGACATTAATAGATACTGATCTCTTTGCCACAAGTATGCTAACAGAACGAGTCCCAACCTGGAGCAAACATTCTCCACTCTTGTTCTTTGATAATGTGACAAAATTGCTCCACAACTTACTCCCTCTATTTCGGGATGGGAATCTTGGATACGGGATAACAATTGATACAAATCTTCAATTTCATCATCTTCGGTATACGAATACTCAAGTTCCTGATTTTTGGAGCCACCGGTAATTTCTTGCCTATACAAAGGAACGTTCAAGCATTGTGAATAATATTCAATTATATCATGTCCCACGGTTTGAAACATGAACGAGTCGAGCTCATCATCTGCCAAATTTTGGGGATGTAAGTTGGCCAATGCTACTAGCTCATGCCCACGTGAGATGCAATGGTATATATTATAAAACGAGTCTTTTCCTCCCGAGATTAAGGCTACAAACTTCATTTAGTACAAAGGTGAAGGGAGGCTAGAGGTCTAATAATGATTATGGTTAATGCTGTGTATCTCAACCTGTAATATGGAAACCATAACATGCAAATCATTCAATGTCTTTGACGGATATTTGGAAATACTGGGTAAACGTCAGTCCGGTTCAATAACGAAAAATTTTCAGTTAGCGAATTTTTCAATATAAGAAAATTGCATTTCGTTTTTGGAATTTCTTCAGTCTTCCCTTTCTTTTCAGTAACTAAAAGCAAAAAGTTAACATGCCACGTATGTGAAGCTTTATACTATATTACTGACAGACAAGCAAGAAACAAGACTTTTTACGATTTGGAATAGGAAGTTGCAATGCAAACTACCTTGATCCATGTCGTTGAGGTTCGGGTCCTCACTTCTTTGATTACTGCAATGCAGCACTCAAAGTTATTTGATAAAACTTTAAGTTAGTAACTGAATTCCCGACACTTTAGTTACGAGCTATCTACTTAAAGCCACACCAGTTATAACTACTGTTTGTGTTCGATGCCCAATGTGCGTTGTGACACTGCGACGGAATAATTTGTCCGATTCTAAATTCTAGAGGAGGCGATAGATATTGTCGTTGGGAACAGGCTTTACGGTTGTGCTTTCTGTAATAAGTTTATTCGTTTGTAGACCCATGTTTTTGTCTGAACTGTTCATGTATATGTTCATTATGCTAACATTTACTTAGGTGCTCCAAGAACTTACTCCAAGACTTACTCTGTCCCAAAGAGACCTTACGAATCGGCTCGTTTGGACGCTGAATTGAAGTTGGCCGGTGAATACGGGTTGAAGAACAAGAGAGAAATCTACAGAATTGGTTTCCAATTGTCTAAGATCAGAAGAGCTGCTCGTGACTTGTTAACCAGAGACGAAAAGGACCCAAAGAGATTGTTCGAAGGTAATGCTTTGATCAGAAGATTGGTCAGAGTCGGCGTCTTGCCAGAAGACAAGATGAAGTTGGATTATGTCTTGGCTTTGAGAGTTGAAGATTTCTTGGAAAGAAGGTTGCAAACCCAAGTCTTCAAGTTGGGTTTGGCCAGATCTATCCACCACGCTAGAGTTTTGATCACCCAAAGACACATTGCTGTTGGTAAGCAAATTGTCAACATCCCATCTTTCACTGTGAGATTGGACTCCCAAAAGCACATTGACTTTGCCCACAACTCTCCATACGGAGGTGGTAGAGCTGGTAGAGTTAAGAGAAAGAACCAAAACAAGGACTCTGGTGACAACGCTGAAGAAGAAGAGTAAGTGTTGTAGCATCACTTGTTTTACTGTATTTATAGCTTTATTTCATAATATAATCATTGGTTTTTGTATCTTTCCAAACTTCGTCAATCTTGTACTTCATGGTGGTTGTTATTTAACCAATCTAACCGTTGATAAAGGATACTCATGTCTATGGTCACGTGAATATTTTGCTTTAGGGCTCGAACCCTCGTTCCTATATGCATGCTTTGTATTAGGAAATCTATTTTCCTAGCAGTGAAAATTTCCCATACAATTTCACTGAGCACTGTCACCATCCCAGTCTCACTGCGAAAAAAAATAACCCAAATTTTTCTCGTTCAGCTTTTGACCCTTCTGTTTAGCAGTTCACCAAACGTACATTAAAAATGGGTAAATCGTATGTCATGATAATCACAGATTGCAGCAAAGATGTAATGGGAAAGAGAGAAGGGTGACAATGTTGAAGATATTGATTGCAAAGAAGTGGAACAGCAATAACATCCGAAACCTTCATCAGAATTATAGCAAGTTCAAAATTTCGTATTCGACAATATGTTGATGAGTTTTGAGAATCAATGGAGGATTCAGGCATATGATGATCAAGTGCCGTGTGTCAAATTAGGAGTTTATTTGTTGACAAGTCCCTTCACATTGTCGTAATGGTCATTTACCAAGGTTTCCTCAAGTTGACAGAATGCCCTTCCATCTATCGCATTACAATTTGTACATGTCGTGGAATTATTACTAACTCTATTTAGTCGTGGTTACAGATCTGGTACTCGTTACGCTTTCCAACGTGACTTCAAGAAGCATGGTGCTATTCCATTGTCTACCTACTTGAAGATTTACAAGGTGGGAGACATTGTTGACATCAAAGCCAACGGTGCTGTCCAAAAGGGTATGCCCCACAAGTACTACCACGGTAAGACTGGTATTGTTTACAACGTCACTAAGACCTCTGTTGGTGTCATCATCAACAAGGTTGTTGGTAACAGATACCTCGAAAAGAGAGTCAACTTGAGAGTCGAACACATCAAACACTCTGCATGCCGTCAAGAATTCTTGAATAGAGTCAAGTCCAACGCTGCCAAGAAAAGAGAAGCCAAGGCTAACGGTGAACAAGTTTACTTGAAGAGACAACCAGCTAAGCCAAGAGGATCAAGAGTTATTTCTACCGAAGGTAACGTTCCTCAAACCTTAGCCCCTGTTCCATACGAAACTTTCATCTAATCACCCCTATATTATATACAATGTTATTTAATGCACGTATTAACATACAGGTTTCCGGTAGTGTATATTAAATAAATGAATTGGTCTATCAATGTACACAAGCATGACTTGCAATACCTGACTACTTAAATCTTAACATTGAATTATAACCTGGCTGGCACTTCCAACCATGCTTCCTAGTGAATGTAAATGCATCTTTATACTTTAATACAAAAAGGACTACAAAAAATCAATAAAACACGGACGAATTATAGGGAGTAATAATTAATTCTTTCCTGATAAATGGGGAGGGTTAGGCCCTGCAGTGAAACTAGGCAAGCTATCCGACTGGCTGCTGGAAGAAATTGTTGCTTCGTGGATCTCATCTCTCGAACTTCCCTCTTGCTTTGGAGGTGGGCCAGGTGGTGGGGAATAGTCTTGGTGCTGTTCATTGGGAGAATTCAAAGTGGGTGATTGTATGTCTTCTGATGGATCAGGCAATTCGTTAGCTTCAGAAGCTTGTCGCTGTCCGAAGGTTGCTCTATTAGAAGGTCTGTACAAATCTCCCACACTTTCGTTCGATGCATTGTCATGATGATAATTCGTGGCTTCGTTATGAGTATTTCCGGTTGAGTCAGTGACCAAGGTAGTTTGTAGTTGGGAAACGGGAGCAGCATCACTGGCGGTGCTAGCGTCCCGTTGGTGCGTTTGTGGTGGCAAAGGGATCTTGGAATTAGGGTTGGGGTGGTAGTTACCCTGCAGGTCGTAGTAACCCATGTCGAATTCAGTGGCGGTGGCAGTGTATGTAGGAACATAAGCACTTGGGAGGTCGGGGTCTCTCACATGATCGGGCTGTTGATATTGGTTTTGTGATTGTCGATACGACGGAGGAGTCATCCACCGAGTTCCATAAAGGGGCTGGATCCCCTGTTGAGACCGTTTTTTATTGACTCGTAACGTGCCAAGAAGCACGATCACGATAAGGACGATAAAGATGGCGAAAAACGCCCATCTAGCCCCGCCAGATGATGTCCATGTCGAGTCTTCCCAATCACGTTTTGTGACAGGGCCGAGTGCGGGTATAGCATCGCTTATGAACGCCATTGCAAGTAGAAATGATGGAAGGGCAAGCTGGGGACCGGTTCAGCAATGGTGGCTGCAAGGCTGATATGGGGAACAAGGTCAAATATAAATTTGGTTTCCAGCGCTCGGATCAACTGATGCTATAAAAATATTACTTGGAGCACTACTTGGGGTTTCACACCGGTTTGGCTAAAATCTCCTTCTTGGGACAAATCTCCTTACTTAGAACTGTCGTGTGCACTTCAATTTCCCTTCCCACAAGGCTAACGGCTTCTGGCAAATAGGTCATGGGGGCCACGAGCCAGGCAATCTCGAGTTCTATTCCGATATGTGCTTAGTCATTAGGCGACAACAAGGCTCAAATGAGATTCGGCATGATCAAACGGGATAATTTGATTGTAATTGGCCGATATTTTCCGTAAGTAGCACGAATACCAAGAAAAGTTCACCTCCCCCGCCCGCAGGCAAGAGGGCACAAAAGATGTAATGATGTAGAGAAGTGTTTCAAAAATATCTGGACCTACACAGATCTATTGTATGAAGCACAGTGGCGTTTACGGGTGCGAACTATAAAGGCTGAGTCCGACAGTGGCGATGAAACATGACGCTAAATAAGGTTTCCGCGCCCACCAGTTTGGTTCGTCTTTGCGACATCTAGGTCCACGGGTTGGGTCGAGATTCTCATATAACTAGCGATATGAGGCTCCTTCAATGATGAGATGTATCGACTCTCTGCGACTAGAAGGAGATGGTCAACTGGATTGGTAGCCTCCTGTTGACCCCACCACAGTCGTGCCGATACTAAATTTTGCAATCAAACGGTTGCAACAGGTGGACCGTCTAGTACTTCAAGAGTTGCAGGCTCTTTTCTATTAGATATTGGACCCGGTGTTGCTCCGTTACCCTCAACAAGGAACTGGTAATGGTAAGTTGAAGAATTACCCAATTCTTGTCGTGTTCGCCGCAGTTTCAGGCCGATAGTTCGTCTTACCAGGTCGATTGCAACCATTGAGTACAAATCTCATGTAGTCACGCAAGAGGAAAGTTTGAATATCCTCAATAAATATGAATTAATTGGTCTGTCGTATAGAAATTATATGCATGAACCTAGTATTGTGAATCCCAATCCCTACTCGTTTAGCTTCCAAACCACCCGCACAAATTTATCCATCTTGATAACCTCCTTCAGTTGTTGAAGCACCCATTCGTTATTGCTTAGCATCTGGCGGGGTATTGGCCGCAAATGAGGCTGCTTCACAAGACACTCTTTGATAAATTGTTTGAATTCGGGGGTCCAATAGATATTATCTTCGGGAATATCAACCAACTCCAACTCGCACTGCGAGATCATGTCAACCACCTCTATTGGTCCATAAACGCTGAGATCAATGGGAAACTGTCCCATTGCCACCTCAAGTAACGACATTCCTAACGACCAGATGTCAGAAGTAATGGAATAAGAATTCCCCGTGATACGTTCAGGAGCCATATAGTATTGGGTACCCACAAATGTGTTTGCCAATGAATTAACAGCCTCCCCACTCACCCCAAAATCACATAGCTTGACATATCCGTGGGAGTCCAACAAGATGTTAGACGGCTTTATGTCTCGGTGGATAATGTTTTTGAGATGCAAATAATCCAATCCCGATAAAATGGAGTGTGCGATTTTGCCCAACACTTTTTCATTTATCCTATTGGTGGAGTCCTTCTTTAGCACTTCTTTGTAAATGGCGTCGAGCGATTGACCATCCATATATTCCATAGCAATGCCAATCATCGATTGTTTCTCCAAAATAAATGTCCCAAAGTATTTGACTATGTTTGGATGTTGACATTTGCGGGCTACTTCCAATTCACGAAAGATTTGTTTCTGGATGTCGGGATTAGGGTCAGTTATGATAAGTTTCAACGCAAATATTTGCTTAGGAAATTTGTTGATCTTGCATTTGGTGACAGACCCGCCATTGCCTTCACCCAACTTGTTTATTTCGATTATTTGCGATGCATTGGCAAAGAGATGCCAATCATAGGGGGTCAACTGTTCTAGATGATGCTTGACGGTGAGCGTTGATTCATAAGGGTCATTTTCGACACCATCCATGGGTTCAGACGCGAGCTCCGGGCGGGGGATTCTCTCCTTTTGTAGGGGTGCTGGCGACAACATAACGTGGTCCTGTGAATGATTGGGCAATGAATCATCTTGGTTGCACGAATAGGAATATGAACCCGTTATTTTGGAAAAGTTCATGGGTGGAGGCTTCCTCTTGAGCTTTGTTGTAGAATTGGAGCAAGTGGACGCGTTGGTGTGATTAGAAAATGTCGAGTGGATGGTGGTGGGAGTGTTGGATGAAAGAGAGGACGATGAATTGGACAGATTGTGCTGGAGCTGGGCGCCATCGAGGACGACGGGGGGTGGGAACGGTTGATTTAGGGAGGCGTGACCCAACTGCGGCGGCTGCAGCTGCTGTATGGAGCTGTAGTACTGCTGCGATATGTTGTAATGGCCATTGCCGTTGCCGTGGCCATTCCTGTGGCCATGGTTGGGAACTGATGATGGGATAGATAAGTTTGGGAGCGATTTGTTGTTGGAGGTCTTCTTGGTGTGCGGGATGTTGAACAAAGGGACCCCCGACATTTGTCACGCTGGCACAGGCAACCTTTGCCTGTCGATGGATGAATTAAGTGAAGAAACACGGTAGAGAAATCGCCAGTAGCAAAACAAAACTTGATCAAACCATGGCAATTACTGTGGGAGAAAGTTTATTTACAATTTGGCATTAAAATTATTTTCTGGTGCTAGCGTTTCCCGGTGGGTATTGAGGTTAGGGTGTAAAAGGACAATAGGGCCCATGTGAGAGAAGGTTGCGGTTTCACAAGTGGCGCTTTGTGGTCCCACGGGCATCGGCATCGTGCGGGCCCGCCATCGACTTGGACACCCAGGGGGGACCCCTCTCGGACTGCCGTCGGATGACGAGGACGGTGTGCGAGTGGCCATGTCGTATGGAGCGAATGCAACAAAGTACCTGACGGGTTCAGGGGAGGCTCAAACCTAGTTTCTTTTGACAATAAACATACGGGGCCGGGGTCAGTTGCATTGTGTCCTGTTGTAGTAACAATGCCCACAGGTAGTACGAGTGGGTTTGTCCTAGTTTGCTACGTTTGCTACAATATACAAGGTTGTAACGTCATGGCTTAACTCGGGCAAATGCGACGTTGACCTTCCAGTGAGGATGGGCTCATTCGTGCTGACACGAGGGACCTTTATTTAGGCGAGCTATACAAACAGATTAACCAGGGCCGCATGGCTAACGAACATCTCATCAGAAATTGCATAGTAATTGTAACTGGGTTGCATTTTCTCACTGCCGCAATCTGTTTGTCCCCAAGCCATCTTTCCTCATTATTTTATTGCTGATCACCATCACTAGCAAAGTAATCACAATGGTGAGAACGGGATAAACTACCCGCAAGCGGAAGGGGGAATCCGCTTGCCTGTTGCCTAGTCGACTTGTGCATCTACAGACATGGGGCTCGTCCACCGGAACATCCACGTGACCTGGTCATGTATTGCGGTGACTACATTGTCTACTTATTTTTTTCTAGGGGTCGCCTTCTTTTTCGCAGCCGTTTTCCCTTTCACGAGCTTGTTCTTGACCTTGATCAACTTGTCTTTCTTGTTGTTGATAGCATCCGCGTCTTCGTCGTCATTGTCAGGAGTATCTTCCATGTCGTCATCAACAACATCTTCGTAGTCAATCTTTGCCTTTTGTGGCCTTCCGCTGCCAAACGAATTACCCGTCTTGTATATGACAGTAGGATGGGTGCCTCCGTTATACTTTCTGGTAAAGGCGGTTTTTGCCTTTGTGCTCAAGTTGACTGTGGTCCTCAAAAGTTCGCCAATATTGTCAAAATCTTCTTTGGTCAAGTAGTACTCATCCATAAATGCAATTGTGTCGTCGAGTCCTTGCTCGCCAAGTTGCTCGATCGGCTTGACCAAATGCTTCCAAATGGGGGTCAAATAATCTAGTCTTAACTCCTGTTTCGTAGTAGATGTCTTGATTCTAGTATGATATTGCAATTCCTGCAATATCCTCTCGTATTTCATCTGTTGGGAATTCTTACCAAACCAACTACTAAAGTTGAGTCTTGAAGTAGGCTGACCAGCTACTTCGTATGATGGCCTAACAGTAGACATCACACCATGGAATGGCAACAAACTCCATTGCTGCTCCGAGCTTCGAATCAAAGAATTGACTTGATCACTTAGACTAATGTCATCGGCGGCTTGTGCAACATGCTTCAAATGGTCCTTGCCAAAACGAGTATTAGTAAAAAGATAATTTTCATGTATCATCAAGGGAGAAAAATCAATGTCATTAAAATACAAATCGATTTTCTCGTTCAAGCTGACCGTTCTTCCCGGCACTTGTGTCCAGAGTTGAGCTGATAATAATCTGCCTGCAATGTCAAATGGTTTTAAAATAACCTGTTTTTTCCATCCCTTGTTGATCTCATTCAACTGATTGGCGCCAATCAGCTTCTGGGTTCTAGAGATAGTACTCAACACATTTATCATCTGTCTCATGTCATTAGATGTAGCTTGAACCAATTGGCCAATAATGTTTACATCTAATTTCACTTTTTCTTTTAATGCAATTGTCATCAAACGACTCCTCACTTCCCGCTCACTAGGACGTGAAAATGGTAATTGATATGTAACCCTATCAAATGTTCTCATCTTTGGAAGTGATTTATCATTACAAATAAGTATCATTGGCATGTGTGTAATTCGACAAAATTGGGATAATGCCCCAGCACCGCCGTGATCCCCACTTGACATCCCATCTACTTCGTCCATAATGAGACAGAATTTTTTATTATTTTTCGAATCTTCAGTCTCTTCTTCACCACGATGCTTGAAATATCCCACAACAGATGTATTATTCAAAATCGATTTAACGTTTGCGTTCAATAACGATTTAGATCTAACATCGGATGCATTCTTCTCAAGAATATCAAAACCTAGTTCTTTTGCCACCAAATGGGCCGCCGTAGTCTTCCCAATACCCGGGGGACCACTGATTAAACATGCACGATACATCCCCAGTTCATCACGGGTATTCTTGAAACCTTTCTTTGCATTGTCAAACCAATTTTCAAGCCAGTGACGCAACTTTTGTATTTGTCCTTTATTACCACACAATTGACTAGTGGTTGTTGGAGCGTGTCTATCAGTCCAAAGTTTATCTTTGTCCTGGACTACCAATTTAGACAGCTGAGAACTCGACACCAGGGAATTTGACTGCAGAGATTGCAGATCCTTCAATCGCTTTGCTTCTGCTTCTCTAGCTTGTTTTTCTTCTAATTGCGCCTGTTCGATAATTTTCCTCTCTTCTTCTTCCCGCTTTAACTTAGCTTGTTGAGCAGCTTTGCCATCTCCTCCCTCAATAGGCATCTTTTCCAATAATTCAAGAAATCCACTTTCATCAATGGCTTTGATCTTTAGGTCTCTAATCTTTTTTACTTTCGAAGGACCAGCATCGGAACCGATCACAACAAGACTTGTCTTTCCGGAAATGGACTTGGTAACCTTTGCTCCGTACTTTTTTGCAGTTAACTCGGCAGTATCTCGATCCAAGCTGGGCAACTGACCAGTAAACACCACAGTAAGTCCACTAAGACAAGTTGATTGCGCTTCTGGAATATCTACAGAGGTAGAAGCTGTGGCCAGAGCTACTTTTTGGGCATTGAGGGCGAAAAAGTTGATCTTTTTAGAGTCATCGATTTCCGGCAAAACCGCGTCAGGAATTGAGGCAATAATCTGGTCAACATTAATTCCTTCGCCAGCCTTATTCAGGGAATCAGATTTGACAGGAGGTGGTGTGGACTTTTTCAATGTTTTTGCGGTCTTCGCTGCCTTCACGGGGGATTTAGTTGTTTTTGCAGGTGCCCGACGTGGGGATGTATGTGAACGTTTCTCAGGTTTCACCTCCACTACGTCATCATCATCGTCAAAAGAAAAATCTTCGTTGTCGTCGAGATCAATCACTTCTGGTTGCGATTTTGTCTTCTTTGGTGAACGAATCTCAATCTTGGTTTTCTTGATTGAACGATCACCGGGAGGAGCTTTTCGTTTCTAAATACATTGTTAGCGCAATTACTAATTTAGGAATCTCCTAGTGGACATACTTTGTTGAAAAGATCGTCGAGGGTCACCATGACGTTTCACTCTTTACTCAACATCAATCAACTACGCGTTATCAATACTCCGTAACTACTTTTTACTCAGTACAAAAAAATGCGTGTCTGCCTATGTATTTGGACCTTTGGTCACGTGCTAAGAACCTCTCGACTCCTGTTCCAAGAAGTCTGTCCACAACGATACAAAACTCTGACGGGCAGGAGCGTCGGAGCCATCACCGTCGGGAGTCTTTGTCAGTTTGCTGTTGGTGTGACTGAGGCCAGCTGCTACCTTTTGCAGCTGGTCCCATTCGAGCAATGCTGCGATCAATTGTAGTGCCTCAAACTTTTTAGAATCTCCACGAGGGAACTGAAGGAACGATATTATTACGTTGGAAATCAACTCGCGGTCTATTGATTTGTTACCATTTCCTTGCTTGAGCATTGAGAGGGCTTTGGTTAGATGTTCGTTTAAAATGATAGCTTCATGGCGTAGCTTACCGATCAACAATTGCTTATTATTAACTTCAGTTTTTAGGGTATCAACCTGCTTGATTTCTTCCTCAAGGGTTGAGAGTTGCTGCTTGCTAGCGGAAAGTTGTTCAGTTAAGGATTGATTTTGTGACTCATGTGTGGCTATGGATTCTTTTAACGCGTCAATTGTAGTTCCAAGTGATGCAATTTCCAGGAATGATGCTGCTTGGTTGCTAGCAATCAACAGTTGCAACTCCCTGACAGACTGTTGTGAGTCATCTAATTCCTTTTGTTTGCTTTCAAATTTGCCTTGAAGCTCTTCAATGGAATTCTGTAGCACTTTGTTGTTCAATTTATTTTCGCTTTCAAGCACGTTTATTTCATTTATCTCCGACTTCAATTCGTTAATTCTCTTGGTCAACTTTGATTTTTGGTTTTCAAGGTCGTACTTTTCGTCTTGCAACTCTTCCATTTGTGCTTGATATTCTCTTCTAGTTTTTGTTAAGCTATCGCTCAAACGATCACATTCATTGTTTAAATCTTGGTTTTGTTCAGATAAAGTCTTGACAAGTTGTTCTTGATTTTGATTTGCGGACAGCTCGCTCAATTGCAATTTCAAGGTTTTATTCTCCTCAGTAATTCGACTCAACAACTCTGTCTTCTCTTCAAGTTCAGCCTCTGCAGTTTTCATTTTGCTGAAGATTGTCTTCATGCCTGACAACTTGCTCAAAAGGGTGTCATAAGACTCCTGTATCTCATCTCGCTCTTTTTTTACATCTGAAAGCTCCTTCTCCAAGTTCGTGCTCGAAATAGTTAGTGATGCTACCTGTTCTTCCAATTTTTGAATGTCCTTGCCATTACTGTATGGTGTTGTTTGTTTATGCGAATCTTCAGAAATATGTTCTTCCTCTTTCTGTACACTGTTTTCACTCGCTATACTGTCAGATTTCTCGATAGAATCCGGAGCATCTGTCTTTTGGATCTTTGGTGTAGAGTTTGCAATGTTGGATTTACTGCCCAGTTTCTTCTTACTCTTGGCCATAGTGCGTACTGGAATTTCTTAAAACGTTTGTCTGAACTATCAACTTTTGGTTATTCTTTCAAAAAAATCAATGAAATACTCCTAATCAACCGTTATGGTAATCAAATGCCTCCTGGACCTACTATGTACACATTTGTGCGGCAACTTGACCCGTTTGGCTGCCTTGGAAGAGACAACTGTATATTAATCGACACCGTTCAGGCGAAAAAAACAAGTCACGTTGGACTAGGCACGTGTCGCAATGGTAAACAAAGATCCATCCAAAAGTTGCAAAATCAACCGTTTCAAGTGGGTGCAACTCCAAGAGCATTAATGAAGAAATACGCGGATATGCTCAAGTGGCGTAGCTAGAATGCATAACTTTTTCTCTCTTTCCTTTAAACTTCGCTTTATGCAATTGATTCATATTTTGAATATGTGGAAAGATTTTCGGCAGTCGAGATCCACAACCACTGCCAGAAACTAAGCTCACCTGTGCTACAAGGATGATAAGATAATTGATCAACATGAGGCAACATTTGGGGATTTCAACGTTTATGGATTAAGAGAAGTGTCCCAAAACTGATGAAATAATTTAATTGTACCTAAACTCTTTGGTCTTGTAGTTAGTTTCTCGGTCACCGAAAGGACAATACCATTGCGGTGATTGTTGCTATTATAACACTGGCGATACTGGACATGTCATCGTTCATTTTTGTGGTGTGATGGATCGCAGTTGCATTGCAGTCCATGAGCCGTTGCAAACGCGATCATATGTGTTTACTATATGCAATCATTCTCCTTCGCGATTGCAATGAAACCTCCAAAACGAGGAGCAAACTTGCATGTACCAATCAAACAAAACTGGAACAAACATTAGGCGAAGTCTTTATGTTGTTTTTGTACATTTGACGAGGCCCACGAATGCATTGCTAGAGAGTTGTTGTCCACACAACACCAGGACTACAACGAACTCAGAATTCGAGGTACTCCAGATTTCAAATATATTCCTTAGATTTGAAAGTTCCAGACTCGAAGTTTATATTGATCTCTGGTACCTTCCCTCCATCCCTTTGAAAAGAACCTTTAGGAGTTCCTGGGAATATTGATACTGATTTTAGCTCTATTGTACATTCCCATCCTATTGGTTGTGAAATGCGAAAAGATGTCATGACAACAGCTTTTGCGATTCTGTGGAAGTTGTTTGTCGTTAAGTGTTTCTCATCAAGACGTGAAGGCTAAAGAAGCTAGTATGAGCGCGATGATAAATGGCCACAAAGCTGGATGAATTGTGATTTCGCAGTATATCATCCATGTCCGGTATTCGAGCTTAGAACCAAAACCACTTATTATTCTCTTGCTTAAGCTTAGGATTACGCTTACTCCAGAAATCTCAAAAGAAAATTAATCCGATGGTTTGTATAGCTCAGACAAGCAATAATTATACAGAGAAAATATTGCTGCTAAGGTTCAAGTTATTTCTCGAGAACATCCTTGTGTCATCATCATACTAAAAACAAGATCTAATTTGGTGAACATTCCATATTTAATGAACCAACATAAATTGGAGAACGTACAAAATGTACCGACATTGATGCAAGCAATTCAAATGACATCGAATTTATTTTCTTTATTGTTCTATTGTTGTCGATCCTGTTGAGACGTACAATATTAGCTGAAAGCAATCTATATAAAAATGCTTGCCCTGGTTTAAGCGTAATCGATAATCCGCCGAAATCGAAAGAGGGCTTCCAAATAATCAAATTAAGTTTGCAAACTGGTACTCTATTTGCAATGTACAGGAACCAAGAATATAATAACCATGAGAAAGGTTCAGTGACACATACTTTAACCTCTTTTTTCAATTCAAGTTTAATAAATCTTACAATTAGGAACATCTATTTCAGTGGCAGTTTTACAGGTGGAAATGCCATAAGATTTGTTGAAGTCTAGAGAATTGCAGCCTTAAACAGGTTCTAAACCGTCAACGCTGTATGCTCATGAAATCCCAAACTTGGTCCACCTTCCTCTGAGATAGAAACCAATTGGAGCTAGTCGATTTATGAATTTGTAACCCAATTATTATTTTTAAAGCAACATTGAACCCGAATCTGCAAAGAAAATGCAAAGGAGACCTATATAAACAGTTTTGGAGCCCAGTAATATTTTCAAGGCATGGTTTTGATTTTGTGAAGCTAAAGATTCAAGGCTCATAGTGACTTGTCTCAAATGGTGCATGGTATTTTTTTCCGGTTCGTATGGATTTAATATTATCCTAACACATTTTCTGATGACTACAAAAATACACAACACACACTAAGGGCAGCCTCAATTGCATTGGAACAGGTGATATTTAATCTTAAACACCCATTTTCCCTGGCTAGGCGTCAGGTCTTGTGTACTAGCCTTTGTATTTGCCTGGTGGCAGTGACTCCGATTCCTGCTACTAAAAAATACGAGCATTTCTGACCTGCAAAGGAAGAAGCTTAAAAAAATAAATATCCAAAAAATAATAAGATGAGAATATCCGGAGCAATTCTGGATCCAAAGCAAAAATAGGATCTCAGTGACAGCGACAATTTCAAAAATACCGGGAGGATCTTGGGAGCAACAATATGAGCCAGTAATTCATGTAGTGACGGAACTTGTCAGCAATCAATTTGGAATATGTTCCAGGATGCCAGTGAAATATTGCAAAAGCCGGGTTAATCCAGGCATTGATTGCCACAAATTGTGGAATCACTCCTTAAAAGCACATTTTTTTTACAGTAGTGAGAACGTCAGCAATTTGCGAGAATCTTACACATTCGACGAGCAACGAGAAGATCACCACTTGACATTGCGGTTCTTGGTGACTACCAGATGAATATTTTTCAAATCAACTCAACCAAATGAAGCTGCATTGTTTGTTTATGTTTACCTCTGGTTGTCAATGTAATTGGTAAATTGAACCAAGACGAAAGCGGTGGACGATTACGTGTGCTGCCATTATCGGTCGGTTGGTGCATGCAAATTCGAATTAATCGAAAGAATCACCGAAAACAGCAAAATTGCTAGAACAATAATGGCAATTACAGAAAATAGGAATTTACTACCCATAAACGACATTTGAGGAACAACTGATTTTTAGTCCTCCACAACCAAGACACAAATTTGCCCTGGTCGATGGCTACGGTCTGGCTAATTTATGGTTCCGATCCATTTGTATTGTATTTGTGATTTTTGCATGTCTAGTCATTTCATGTTAAATTTTTTTGATTTGGGTGTATTTCTTCTATTTTTACCATCATTCTTTTGGGTGGTTTTACAATTGTATTTCCATTTGTATTTATTGTCTGCGTTTGACTTATTTTTAAAATTGATGTGATTTTGCTTTGACAAACAAAATCATCCCGCTTCCTTTTCCTGGCTTGCGATTTGTATTCCTTCTGACTCTGCATTGAATGATATTTGTTCGTTTGTGTCTGCTTGCTTGGTTATAGCTATCCATCGATATCCCTTTCCACAAAATCGTCATAATATTTGTCCCATCACTATCTTATAACCGCGACACTCCTACAATTGATACACCATAAAAGATGTCTTCTTCTATGAGTGTGAACTCTCTCATAGAGAAGTTCTCCAAAGAAGAAGAAGACCACAATACCCCTTCCATACCTCAAAAAAGACCGGCATCTGCATCGAGTTCTATCCACGGTGATCTTCGATATGGTCATAAGCCTGACGACTTCAAGCCGAGAATACCGCAATCCCTGTCAGTCAAAACACCCGTGTTGCCCCATATGGTACCCAGAGCAGCAAGCGAAGCACCCCCATCAACACACGGGGCAAATAATAACACAAACCCCAAGATAGATACCACCGGACTACTCTCGCTCTTGGGTCCTGACGTCACCTCGTTCCCATATTCGGAACATGCATTTATTGAAACAGTAAGGCTCCGCACAGAGCAGGAGAGAACCAAACAGGATTATTATAGAGTTGAGACCGCAAACAAGAATTTGACCATTGTCCAAACCGCCTTGCGTGCCAACATTCCTGTTCATTTGATCCCATTGATGTGCGTGGGCAACCCCCCGGATTTGCCAGAAGAACAACAGATTGCATTAACCCAGAAATCTCATTTCATACAACAGCAGTTGGCGCGTCAATCACAACAAGAAACATCTCAAAGTCACAAACCGGTGCCGCCTGACCAAGCTCTGGCGGAGGCCCCTCCTCCGCAATTGCTGCAACACCAAATGCAGCAAATACAGCAGCAACAATATCATCATTTGCAACAATTACAACAGCAATATCCCCAGCTGGTCCAAGTGTCACGATCTCAGTCTTTGACCCAGCCAGGATCAAAACCTCAGCCTTCGCAGGCTGGCGACCCAACTCCAATTCAGGGTGGCCATCGAGCAGCGTCGAGTATCGGAAAAATACCCCAACAAGATGCATTCAATGCCAGTTCCATACCTCCCATGAATTATAAATTTGGGGCTGGAAGCACTACTACGACTATGCGAAGACCTTTATCACCAGCCAAGATAGGTGCGGCTGCTGTTGCCAATTTAGCGACTCCCACAACCCCTTATCGGGGTTATCAGCCCAACCCTCACTCTGCTGGCTCATCGCGAAGAAAATTAAGAGGTCACCAGCGCCATTACTCGCTACCGGTGGACTCTCCCACAGTTCGTTCCCATGGCGGTTCGTCGTCTAGCATTGAATTGTCCTCGATAGAGCCAATGAGCAGTGCAAGAAAATCGTCATTATCGGGTCCGTCGACAGCCCAACTACAATCGCCTCTTGGAGCTACATCTACAATCCAGGTGCGACCAATGCCGGCACAACCATTGCACAAACAAAGCAAGTCACAGAATCCTCCATCACAAGAATCAATGACCTCGTTTCAACATATTATCCAATTTCATCATTGGAAGCCCGACGGTCCCCATCAAGGGCCTACTATCGGTAGCGGAAACCCTTTCAAAATCCAACCTCACAAGAGACACAAATCAAAGTCCCAGGATGAGATTTATGCTGGTGTCACCTCTGGTGCCTCTATACCGACGCTACCAGCTCCCACCCCTACACAAGTACTGACTCCAGCATCTGCGGCATCGACCACTTCCACCACAAACTCTAATTCGGGTGTTCAGGCTAGTACATCAGGCACAATTGCTGCGGAAGAAACAGGTACCAAACAATTAGTTGATCCTAGACAGGATGATGATGACACTGACATGACGATGGATACCTCCATGAATGATACCACCATTCAAAGAATTATCCCTGCTGGAGAAGCAGAACCTCCTGTGATTCGGGTCCATGAACGTCTGCACCTGAATGTTGGCAGATACCCCCACGACATATTGTCACCTTCAAAATGATGACTGATGATGGATTATTTGGCGTTTTAATGACAGAGAAAGGTTTTAATTGACTGGAGATTGATATTGACTTTTATATTTTTGTTCTTTATAGTTCATAGTTGCTTGATAGATTTTGGGATTCCAAAGGATTTTGGGAACCCAATAGCATTATTTTTGGGATAAAAGTTGTTTTTGGGATATTTATTGGGACCATTTGCTATTTTTCATTCTACTTCCAGTCCTTACCACTATCGTGTCACTGTAGGCATATAGCCTGCTACAGAAATATCACACATCCTCACCAATTGTATAAATTTACCTGTTTTATGTTTATTTCCGCTTCAGTATTATTATGTGCATATTGCACAAGTCTCATGCCAAATTGATAACCTTGTTCTGGTGATTCTGTGTCACTGGAAAAATGCGATTAAAGTCGCGATACTTCTTTGTGTAATATCGACAATCTCCAAAACAACTACTGATCAGTCACCCCACGAAAACCATCTCACCCGCCCTCTAATTTGACTAAATATTAAAAGTATCCCTCTCTTCTTTGGTTCTGTAGTGTTTTTTACTAGTATGTCGTCATGCAGTCAAGAAGTAACTTGAAACAAGCACTCTGGGTGTACAGAACATCCCCTCCTTTGGCCACTAGGCAACAGTTGAAGTCGTTAATCAAACTATTGTTTGTTGTTATCAAACGACTGTTACTTTATGCGCCAAGAGCGATCAACAAATTCGTTGCCATAATCACAAACTTGGTGCGAAAAACAGTATTTGTGAGATCGACAATCTTATCGTTCCTCTTTGCTTATTTATATGAGGTTATCCCCAAGATAGTTCGAATAGTGATATACCATGTTACCAGACTCGAATTCCGAGAAATTGCCAATGACATAGGCAAGGTAATGTTGAAGCCCATGAGGCGAGACCGCTTGCCCATATTCTTGGCCAGAATGGTGGCCACAGTCAATATTTGCAACCCGACTATAGCGCAATTGTTGACAAAGACTCAACTTCTTGATGAAGGAAACGTGCCGTTTGTATCTGCATTTACTGCTGCCTTTATTGCATCTATGGTTCATTTTCCAAGCTTCCAGAAAGAAAGACTAAAAAAGGACAGACATTACACATTGGACTGGACTTTGGTGTTGGTAACCCGTGCTTTGGATACTATTGTTACATCATCAGTGGCACACATTTTCCAACCGGGGCCAAAAACTGTTTCAATGTTAACTTCAAGCGGCGATACTATGTTATTCCTCGTTGCCGTATATTTCATTATTGATTCGTGGTATTTTCAACCACAGAGATTGTCACCATCATATGAAAAATGGATAACTGACGCGGGTCAGTTAGACGAAGATTTACGCAAAGGGATACGATATCTCAAAGAGGGTTCTGTTGATTACCATCCAAGTACAAAATTACCTCATCAAGATCATTTTATGAAAATATGTGAAAAATACCAACGAGATCCACAGCTAGGGGATTTGTCCAAACAATCAAAGTTGCCTTGCGAAGTATATCACACGTTCATGACTCCCAGCTGCACTAGACATGCCTTGATTCGCTTCTTAATGGATTTCAAATATGGTTTCAAGTTGTACGGTGCAATTAATCTATTTTTGTGGGTATTTATTAAACGATTCAGAGGAAGTCCATTTAAATTATTAAAAAATACCATTCGATCGGCTACCTTCTTGGGGACATTTTTAGCGATACAGTGGTCCCTGTTTTGTTTTGTACGTAATCACCACCCAGACTTATTCAATCAACGATTCTGGGATCTCCTTGCTCCCAAAATTGGCGGAGGCCTTAGTGGACTAAGTGTTTTGATAGAAAAAGCACCCAGACGAAAAGAATTATCATTATTTGTTGCTCCAAAGGCTTTGGGGACATTTATTAATCCTGAACCCACTGAAAGGAATCTTCGTTTTGAGATTCTTGCATTCAGCGTTAGCTTCGCCGTGTTGCTTGCCCATGGCCATCTGAACCCAAAGAATTTGAGGGGGATGTTGGGCAGAGGATTGAGTTATATGATTAGAACATAGACGATAGATACCTAGAATAGACAATATCTGATTCTCTAAGATGATTTTGAGGAAATATGGTGAATTTCTTCAAGGGACATTTTCAAACTATTGATCTTGATATGCCCGATACAGCTCTTCAGCCATAGTCTCAATTTCCTCAAGTGTTAATGCTATTATTTCATCTTTACCTTCAATTTCATCATCATGCTCTTCTGTATTGGGTTTTTCAAATGCAATGTCACTTTTGTTTATATTGCTATATTCCTTGCGTAAATCATGGGCCAAGTTCCTAATCGTTCCTTCACTAATGTCATCACTCGTCAAATATGCACACAAATCCTCAATCCAAATCTTATCATACACATAGTAAACATCGTGGAACCGGAATAACTCCTTCAAGTCAAGCAAATGCTTTAGCACAACCCTCTTCCCACCACGAAGAACGTAGTACACATCGTCCCATACCTTGAAGACCAACTTGAAGCTTCTGTGAAACGGATATGAAAGAGATCGACGTATACTGGTGATTATAGCTGCTTTTAATACACTCTCATTTGAATCTGGGGCCAAGATTGTGGAATCAAGACATGCAATTTGTGGAGTCAATTTGCCTATTGTCCAAGCGCTTTCAATATTGTGTTCTCCTTCAGTTTCACGAAGATCAAAATTGTATGAAAATAACAATGACACAATTAGAAGGAGGATATGCTGTTTATGGGTGTTGTCCACCAAATACGATTTCTTTGGCAATGCGAGCATTTGCTCTTGCTCTTTTTGAGTAAATTCCACAGGCATGAACAAAGAGCGTTCGTTTTCCAGCAACTGTTGTTGTGACTTGTACCATTTTAGAAATTTAATCACAATAGGGTTCTTCCAATTGAGGATTTCTTTAAATTGTTTATCATCGTCTTCACTTGGGTATTTCTCCATTATATAGTCTGCTGCATATATTTCAGGATCAAATTTTATATTTTCTTTAATTAGTCTCTCAATTATTCTATCGATGGCAGGGGAATTCTCAGGGTCGCCTAACTCATTTATATCATTTCCATTAGAGACACTCACTCCAACAATTGAATCATATTGATTGTCAAACCCATATTTTTCATTGGAGATTCTGATACCATCACTTTCTTTCTGTAAATCTGGATGAGCAGGAACTTCCTGCTGGATTTCCCAATTGAAATGCTCACCTTCCTGTAAATCCCGTTCAGCTTGATCCTTGTGGGGGACACCATTGGTTTGATCTAGCTCCTCAATTAGAGGTTTGGTATCTTTCTTCTCAGCCGCATTGGCGTTTGTTCTTGCCAACAATTTGGCGGTCAAGTCCAAATCTGGGAACAATTGTCCTTTCGTTTCCTTCGGTATCTTGATTTTAACACACTCATTAACAGAATCAAACTCAGCATGCGACCTTTCATCATCAACACAGCGGTATGGTAATCGAATCCGCAAGTAATATGGTGGTAAACTAAAGATGAATAACTCGTCATTGACGGTCATCTCGATATTTGGTGCACTGAAACGAATGTGCGAAATCTTAACATCAATAAGTATGAACTCATCGTCCTGGTCAATGGTAAAGAATGGAGTAATCATAGCAATAAGTCTCCTTTAATGATATACGCTTGGTGACGGTTGTGTCTATAAAACACGATCTTTTGGTATACAAAAAGTTTGAGCCGCACGATGCGATTACTCTGGTTTTTTCGAGTTAGTAATGACATCATTGTGATTAGTCCGCAAATTATAGAGAAAGTGCATGGACAATGAGTCTAACGGAGGAGGTTAAGGCAGAAAATCAGACTAAAGATGGTGATAATAGTCATATAAAGCCAAAAATATCGAAAAGGCGGTTCGTTGGGCGAAAATCAGAAAAGGTCCTTGTAAATGACAGTGACCAACCACTTGTCAAGACTGTGGACAGAAAGAGACACATTGGGCGGGTTATGAATCAAATACCAGATGAGATTCTTAATAATCAAGATTTAAACGAGGCAATCAAGTTACTACCTTCAAATTATAACTTTGAGATCCATAAGACAGTATGGAATGTCAATAAGAACCATGCTAAAAGAGTAGCATTGCAGATGCCTGAAGGATTACTCATTTATTCGTTGGTCATATCCGATATTCTCGAGCAGTTTTGCAATGTGGAAATTGTTGTCATGGGGGATGTGTCCTACGGTGCTTGTTGCATAGATGACTATACTGCTCGTTCACTAGATTGTGATTTTATTGTTCATTATGCTCATTCATGTCTTGTTCCCATTGACCTTCTTTCCATTAAAGTACTATACGTTTTTGTCACAATAAATATAGATGAAACTCATTTGATTAACACGATAAAGAAGAACTTTGACCAAGGATCTCAATTAGCCATATTTGGTACAATTCAATTCAATCCCACAATACACAGTATCAAGACTATCCTCGAAAACGATGATGAGAAGCCAATATATTTGATACCGCCTCAAACACGCCCATTATCTAAAGGAGAGGTTTTAGGATGTACATCTGCAAGATTGGACAAGCAACATATCCAAGCAATGATTTATATAGGAGATGGAAGATTTCATTTGGAAAGCTCAATGATTCATAATCCAGAAATACCGGCATTCAGATACGATCCGTATTCAAGAAAATTTACTCGGGAATACTATGACCAAAAGCAAATGATCACGGTAAGAGAAGATGCCATGAAAACAGCCAAAAAAGCTAAAAAGATAGGTTTGATTCTAGGTGCATTGGGAAGACAAGGCAACCCTATTACATTGGACAAACTCGAAAAGTCATTGACTGACAAAGGGGTGCAAGTTGTTAAAATAATTCTTAGTGAAATTTTCCCACAAAAGTTATCAATGTTTGATGATATTGATGCATTTGTACAAGTTGCATGTCCTCGATTATCTATTGATTGGGGATACGCTTTCAACAAGCCATTGCTAACTCCTTATGAAGCTATGGTAATGTTAGAAAATGATACAATGTGGAGCGAAGAATATTATCCAATGGATTATTATGCAAAAGAAGGCTACGGTAGGGGTAAAATTCCCGATCATAGTCTGGTTATTTAACTAGTTCTTGATTCTTGAAAATTGCTGGAATTTGTCAAAGATTATTACTTCGAAATGGAAGTACCATTTGATAAATATGAAATTCACATATGTAATTAGTCTGAAATTTAAATCAAGATTAAGATGACTGTAACTAGTTCTTTTGTAGTATACTATTACTAAGACATCTACAAAGTAAAGTTTGTAACTTGTCATTTCAATTCAATTTCAAGAAAATAGAAAATTTTTGAAGAAGTAAAACCGTTAACTCTGCAAAAGCATTGCAAGCTACGTGAAATATTGCAAGAGGTTGGGATGTTGAAGAACACGTTCTTGTATGCTGCAAACGCTCTTTGGGTTACACATAATATAGTTTTCTGCAAGAATATAATCCTTATAGAAGACATGATACTACAGCTGTAGAATTTTGTAAGGTCAATCTAAAGATGTTCATTCGGTCTATTTATATTTTCTCAACTATCTATTTGATAACTGCTACTAGTTTCATGCATTTTTATACAAGAGTTGCAATAATCAATAATTTAAGATTAGAATTTCTTACACTATTTCATAAATTTGAACCTGGAAACTCTTTGATGGTTACATCAGCTAAAATAGTTGAAATATATGAATACAACTACAATAATGCTTTTCGGTCAATATCTCCATAAATTTATTTTGACTTCGCAATATTTCTCAATCTTCGATCAATGTAAACCGCATATCAACTTGAAATAAGCAACAAAATGATACTAGTTAGTATTCAAACTTTGGTTTCAAGAAATATATTTCTATATAAAGAATGGGGTTTAATTTAATTAAGTTGCTCAGAATTTGAATATCAATTTCATGGCATGTTGTCGATTTATTTATATGAAACCTTGATGAATTCGACAGAAAATCTAAGTTATTGCATGAGAGTCATTAGATTTAGTGTTTGTCAAACTAAGTAATTCATATCTTACCAATGGGTTCAATTTCTTTCAAATAAACATCCTCAATACCAAGTAACGCGGCAATTTCAAATTCTGACCATGTGAAGGTGCTATGCAAATATTCTTCATTAATCAAATTGAGCTTCTTATAAAATTTTATGAATGTAATAGAAGAATTCATTACTGTCTGGTTAACTATTATGGGAGAGTTTAGTTTCATTAATGTTTGCTGAATTTCCATCATTGCATTGGGCATGAAAGATAAAATCACCCCATCTATTCTGGTAAGCTCTTCCTTGTTATATAATTTGTTTTCTTGGATTGGTTGATATATCGAAACATCAAAAAATTCGTCACTGAATGGACATATCATATTAGTAACGTTGTAATAGTCAAAAAGGTGGCAATTATTGAGTATCTCATTCAATTGTAATTCGGTTAGCTTACTAGTCAAATCATTAATATTTGAATCAATTTCCAATACTTTATCACTCAACAAAGATACAGGCATAATTTTTGAAAGTATCAAGTCCAAGAAGTTTAATTTTATAATTAATAGGTCTTTTTTATTGGAGAATATCTTATTATTCTTCAAATGTTCATAAAATATTTCAGTTGGATCGTCAACTATTAATTTCATAAACTTGTCGTTTTCTTCCTGAGGAAGGTTTAGAATTCTTTCGCCCGACATTTGATCAATTATTGGTAAAATATCAGAATAGTATTCCATAATCCATTCAGGGGGTTGCAAATCAAGATTCAATTCTAATTGTGCCAGGTTACTGGTTCTTATTGTAGACAATCTGTTCAGAATAATCATGAATATTCTGTCCTGAGATGTTTTGACTAATTGATTTATAGTATTGACAATATTCCCTTGATCGCTCAATTGTTTGGAAAACATCAATTGATACAATTCAACTAGACTGAAAATAGAAAAAATGGCAGATAATTTGGTTTCACTAGCTATTACTTGTTCAATCCTAGATTTAATTGGTCGAGACAATGCTTTTAATATCTTGTCGATAATATCGTCAACAATTACCTTGTACTCTTTAGATTCCTCTTCGCTTAAGTCTTCTAGAGTAAAGATACTGGTAATTGTCTCAAATTCATTCACCGCAACGGAATGAACATATGCCAATAAATCACCAATAAACCGACTGGGATCATGGGATGACATAAAGATAGGCCGTGAAGATTGTTCACTCGATACGGACAGTTTTCTTCGATCTTGATATGATTGATGTTGAGCCTCATAATCACCTTGAACTTGATTTAAGAAATCGTCAACAAGGAGCTTTGATCTTGATTCGATAAATGAACTGACTATGGATGAAAAGTAATTAAGTTTGTTCTTAAGGTATTTAAAACATTGATGCAAGGTCGTTAATCTTGATTTTGAATTTAACGAATAAAGATTGCCTAATGTCTTGTTGGTGTACGAGATAATTCGCTCCATAGCTCTGTTAATTGTCTGGTTACTTTTGTTCATTATCTTCAACCCCAATTGTGGGTTATCAATGGCTAATAAGATGGAACAATTCCGATTAATATCTTCTGCCTTTTGCAAAATAGAAAAGTATTCATCGTTAAGGTCTCCGGATTGTAAAACAAACTCCTCATATTCATTCAAAGTAAATTTTTCTTTAAAGCTAACCAATAAGTTTTTCTTCAATGAAACCAAGTTCTTTTCTTCTTGCAATTGTTTAACTTGTTGATTAAAACCATTGGAGAATTTGAAGTTTTTTGTTATCTTGTCATTTGTAGCCTGACTAATTTCTTCCAACTTTCCAATCTTTACTTCGATGGCTTTCAATTGCTTTATCAATGGTTGATATTCTTTTAGGACCAAATTCTGTGCCTTAATTAGTTCACTTTCCACCCTGCCCCTCAATTTTTTTCTAGTCATGGAGCCCAATATACCTGGTTCAATCATATCTCGTATGAAGCCATCATCATTATCTTTATCCGTCAACTTCTCCTCTAGATAAAAGAATATCTCTCTAATATTCGAATCACTCATAGAATCATTCAACACTCGAGCCAATCTTGTAGATAATGTCTGATTTGAATGATAGTATTGGTTATCGTCAGTTGTGTCTTGGTTCGATGTATGATGTTCTTCATCTTCCTGCTTGAGTAAAGATAACGACCAAGTAGCATACTTTTCTGCTAACTCGTTCTCTTTCGTTATTTTTTCATCCGCTGTTCCTGAATTGTTGTCAGTTTCGATCTTCAATAAGTTGCGAGTCAAATTGTTCAAGTTGGAGAATCTTTTGCCAAACGTTTCGATGTTAGTGGTAATCGGCAATGACAATGCCGGTTGTGGCTGCGGTAATTCCCCGCTATGAGGATCCGTTTCCTTTGTGAAGGTGTCAAAGTCTATGAAGTCCATAATGACTGGCACACTATTTAGTTGAGATCAAATAAATGCACTGTTGATGTACAGTTTTTCATTCGTGTCGCACTGATCTCAGGACACGACTACATTTTGCAGCAATTACTCCACATTTAGCATCTACAAATCTTACATTAAGTAGTACTTTATAGATTCTCAAGGTGACGATTAAAACCTTATAATCATCCATTGTAAATAAATCTGGTATCAAACTGGTTTAACAAACCTATATGTATCGTATAAAAAGAACCAAATATCCCGTTAAAAACCTACCCAAAAAAGATCATGAAAATAAAATACCCATGTTGTAAAATATCTGTAACATCGAGTTTCCTGCTTGATGCATACCCAACACCGGTAAAAGAAAAAAAAGTAATAAAATTGGAGAATCAAACAGACATTCCAATGAAATTTTGCTTCAGCCGAACAGCAAAAGGGAATAAAAATAGTTTTCAAGGTCAGTCTCTTTTATTATCTCGTTTTTCAAAATCAGTTACTAAGATAATAAATTGTCAATTCTCATACTTGCCTTCGGGCAATTTCCCATACTGTGTCTAACAATTTCTTTGTACTCTCCAATACTGGTTCTTAATGACGACACTTCACCCCCACCTCGAATATCGTGGATGGCCTCTTTGGAAGATGATTTTCTATCATTGATTCCAGCAGCTAGTAAAATAGAGGAGATTCCACTGATAGGCAGGGTAGGTGCGCTTGAAGTCGCAATTTTGTAGTTGCCAACCTCGACTTCCGTTTCTCCTGTACTATCCTCGCTATCATCATCTCCTTTCCGATCATAGCTTAGCTGTCCTTCTGTAAAACGTCTTACCCTCTCATGCCCCAAATTAGACGGAGCAGATTGGCTCAAGGATTGCAAGCATTTCGAAGCATTAACAATTTCAACCATATCATTGTATGAAACATTTGGCGAGCCTCGATTGGTAATCGGCGTCAATTGCGATTGTTCAGAAGATGAGAATATCGAAGATAGAGTACTTGTGCTAGAATCCGTGGCTCTATGAACTGGAGTTATGGGTTCAATTTTCTTAAAACTGCTCAACTGGGGAGACACAGCAGTTTGATCGGATTCAACTTTGCTTGGAGGAAGAGGTGGTTGCGGGAGTGGTAAGAAGATACCCATAACCGGTGGCTCGAGCTTCTCTTTTGATTTTGTAATCTTACTATCCCAGTTCACGTGGTCCATGTTGGACTTCTCAATAATAGGACTAACCTTCAATTTTCCTGCTTCACTATGCAATGGCGCTAATTGCTCCCTTCCGGAGGGGCCATTGGCACTCATTACTTCGGTTGGTGGAATTGGAGGTAAAATTTCAGTATCACAATCTGATATTTCGTCCAATTTCAAATCCCCAAAGCCCTTTTCGTTAGGTTTAAGACAGTAATCCGGGAAGTCTACTCCAAAAATAGGCACCAACTCATATCGGATATAGTAGCAGAAGCGTCTTGCAAGAATTCTGCATAGCTTAAAGGGCAACCAAGTACCTTGAATTTTTAAAAATCCTCCTCTCACCCGTTTAATATAATTGTGATATTGCCTAGGCGTGGAATCTAATAACTTGACAATGTCTGCTTTCAAATGACTTGAAGACAAAGATAAAGGTTGATTATTAGAGGAAAGATTATCTTGAATGGATGCACTCAAAGAGGCCTTCCAAATCCCAGTCAAATGAACAAAACCAGTTTCATAATCCCAGATAATCCACTGATCACTTACCAGATACTCATAAACAGTTAGATAATTTCTCATAGGATCTATAGCTGAAGTTGAATACTTTTTTACTTCAATAGAAGGGTAGATCAAATTGTTCAAGATCTGGACTTTGTCTGGAGGAAAAGTTGAATTGCCATCAACCACAAGCCGTTTCACAGGATAATTGATGGTGTTATTGGCAATTAAAGTGGAGGTTGCACTAGACCTAGGTTCTTTCTTGACTCTGGGTCTCTGCCTTGGTCTTCCTTGTGCCGGAAACTTATTGACCAAAGTAGCTGACTTGCCAGTAGGACTATCAATTCTTCTTTTGAATTGTCTCTGTTGCTTAAACACCGGTTGCTTGCCATAAGTAGTCAAGATAGCCGAATCTGAGGTGGACGGGGTGAAGAACTTGTTTACTCTGGGTTTTTTTTGGCCCTGTAGCCGTATTTCATCATTTCGCATTTGCTGGTGCAAAGGGTTGTATTGGTCTGTCATTGGAAATCGGTACAACTCAAAGGAATTGTTCTTGAACATTGACTGGTTACGCCAATGATTTCTGCCCACAGGAACACCAAAAGCCTGTTCCGGCAATCGTCTGGTTAAATTTACGGATGGCGTTGATCGCCTAGTGGATGCAAATTGCTGTTGCTGAGGAGCAAATTGTCGATATGGGATGGTGTAAACTTGTTGGTAACGAGGGTGTGATCCTTGCTGGTAGAAGTACTCTCCGTGAGAAACTTGCGGGTTAATGGTGTCACTTGAGGATCTTGCGGTAGAGACAGGACCGGGGCCTCGGCCTGGGGTATTGCTAAATTGCGACTGCGACTGCGACTGCGCCTGCGAGTTTAGGTGCGAAGCCTGTACCTGCAAGTACTGGATTGGCGGCAACTGACAGTGGGCAGAATTTGAAGCGGCAGTGGAAGTAGATATACCAGGAGGGGGGGATAAGGACGAAAATGACTGATGGGGTGCCGGGAGAGAAAAACTATGTCTGTGGTGGTACTGGGGATGGCGGGGGGAGGCCGGGCCAGAATAGTACGACGATGCAACCATGTTGGCCGAAAAATAAATTCCCAGCCTGGATTTAGGGAGAGGGAAAAGATGGGGGATCTAGCGCGAAAAATAGTTCTGAGGGGGGGTATTTCAGGGGATGAACCCACTTGACAAAAACAGAACGGCGGGATTTGCAGCGGAATTGAGATGACCTTCGAGTCCGAAGTGTAATGGTCGTCACCGGATTCTAGATTCTTGACGCTTTTGTAGTGCAACGTGCTATTCCCCTCGGGCAAATGGTCAATGATATATTTTTCCACAGGCACTCTCGAGATTGTGGAAAAAATACCAACTAAAAATAATCGGTTTTCACTAGGTATTATTTAGCCCAGTTTTTCGGGGACGGAGCTTATGGATGAGGGTAAAATTGCCTGGAGGTGCCCTCTTAAAGAGTGCGATCGGGTCGAGATAGGGAGGCGGTGGGTCTCAAAACCTTGCTGTCTTGGTTATTTTTGTGCCCTGAGTGACAAATAAACGATCCGAGTGATTTGTCAAACCACAAATGGCAGCAATATGGGCAACAATGGCAATGGGAATCCGCACCGACTACCAATGATCTGGAAACAATCACAGATCAAATCAAATCACCATGAAGCAAAATAATAAAACTTTTCAAAAATAATGACAAAAGGCTTTTGATTTATATAACCATAAATCGCCCCTCGTAATTCAATGATTTGCCCTTGTACAGTCGTGATGACGTAAAACTCAAATAGGTTTCGAAGTTGGCGGCCGGTATCACACCTGTATTTCTTATATGATGTATGGATATGCCAAACAATCACCTGTTGAAAATGTGTAAAGACAGAATTTTTTTAAGTTGTAATTTCTAGTTTCCTACCGCCAACGTAAGGGTAATGGGAGAACAAATTTGGTGACTTCGATACGTTGCGGGAAATAATCAAAGGGCCGCCGAGAAAAACCTCAACCCAATCCCAGTTGGTTACTAGGTACTGACAATTGGCACTTTTTTATAGTTTGCATCGAGAACTGTCTCTGGTTACTTGTGATTCCGGTTCAGTTGTCGACTAAAGCGGGCAAAAAAGAAATATCGCAGCCTTAATGTAAACTCCATGTAGCAGCATGCAAATTAGAAACACCCCATAATAAAATAATTGATCCCATGTCAAACAAAAGCCCTGAACATAAAAATTATTCACTAAACGGTTTGAAGTGGATACATTCATATCCCATAAACAATGGCGATTCAAAGCTTATTTCCACACTCTTCGAACGAACTATAAGACAATCGCAACTTAGTGGGGCTGCATACAGGATACTTCCGCGCTGCATGCTCTTTAGTGTCTCTGATAACAATACTCCGAAATGGTGGCACTCGTATCTTTGCTAGTAAACTTGAATGAAAATCACTCACAGTCTGTGATAACAACAAGGATACCCGCTGGTGGCTCGTGGTCACCCCGGAAACTATCCCGTCATGGAGTCCCACCTGGTGCCGCTTCTCGTGGGGGCAAAAACATAGCCGAACCCACATTGATATGTTTGGCGCCGTTTCAGAGTTGTTGGTGTTTATTTTTCCAATTGCTCATATTTGCTACTGGCACTGCATTGATTTAAAGGGATGATTGCTTATTTCATCTGCATCTTATTATTTCTGTTTTCACTTATCGGACAATCACTAGTGACAAACCTGTGATGATCAAAAAAATAATTGCTGCATCCTCGAAGGAAATCTTCAGGAGCGCAAACAGTTTCTGGGTTTGCAATTGATGTCATTTGTTTTCCTATTTCATAATTTGCTATTGTCTCGTTTATGAATATTTTTGCCAAACAACAATAGCAAGGTGTAGCGGAGAGAACACAAGGGGAAAGCCTCCGGTCTCGAACAAATATATTTTCTGTGGTTGACAAGGAAGCAGTTGCTCCATCAAGCACAATTGTCGGTCGTTGAAGAAAATAAACTTCCAGCATATACGCCCTGGAAATAATAATAATAATAATCACGGTAGCAAAATGTGGTTGAGCGGCGAATTTCATAAACAGACACCCCCACGTCCCCTCCATCCGATAATGGACACGAGCAATGTTGGCTCATTCTCTGTCAAGGTGGATAATTATGTCATAAATTGTGAGGCAGACACTTTCTCTATTACAACTCTTGGGGCGTGGTTTGACATATAGATTCCATTGTGTTTGTTTAGTCTGTGCACCTCGAGGGTGGAAACCGATTGTTTCACCTTTCATAGTCCTCTGCCCAAGGACGCTTGGTTTCATGTATGAATTCTCTACTCCTTTCTTCACCAATCCATCTCTGTACCCCTTTGACTTGTTTGCAGTATGCCCTGATGTAAATCGGTGTATTGCTGCTCGGGGGTGTGCATGAAGGCACAGACATGTGCTCAGTGTACGATTCCAATTCCCGAGGAACTCCGGTAAGCAACCTTTGGACAATCATTTCCTGTTGCGATGGCCACACCCTAACATTTTCTGCTAATACCCATTGTGTCGGTATCATCAATTCATCAATTAACCATATTTGGCTTGTAAATTGTTTCATATATGCGCTCGCAGTTGCCACTTGAATGTTTTGCCATTTTGATTGGACAAGCAAGCTTTCGAAACCTTGACCCTGTTGTTGTCCAACCTACTCTACTGTGTTTACTTTTCAAGTTTGTCAGCACGTCTTTGTGATCGATCCTGTTTTCGACCTTGTAGTATGATTGAAGAGATCATAGACACAATCACATAAACCTACACCCATACGCTGTAATCCAAAAGAAAGTGTAATCTTGGCTGAATTCCTTGTCTCAACCGATAAGCCTGTAGGTCATCATCATGAATGGCATCTACTCTACATATACTTACATCGAGTTCATTGTTAAATGTCGGCAAGTTCGCTTCCAGTATCTGGGTGTATATTTGGGTGTCGACACAACCAGATTCTCTATTTCCGCACTTGGAACAGTCCACTCAAACATCAGAATATTTTAGGCCACTCATTCATTGTTTGTCAAATTCTCGGAATACTGTATTCTATGCCGTAGTCATCTTTTACCCTTTGCCGTGAGCGTTGTCTTCGCCCCCGTTGGCTACTATCCGGTCTTACAGATAGTACGCACGTTCTACACTTGTTAATTAATGCTGTAGAAACCCCAACGTAACCCGACCCACCTTTTCCCCGCAAATAAGAACTTGAAAACGACAATAGACTCAGGCTTGGAATTGTAGTCACAAAGCACGATTACCAAAGTATAGAATGTAGAATAGCCAACTTTCGTTGGCCAGACGTTTTGGTCTAGCCATGTCTGCCGGTTTCACAAAATGAATGCCCCTTGGAGGTTGAACGAGGCCATATGCCGTTGACATTGCTTAAAACGGTCTTCCTCGACGCTTTCGTGTGGCCCAATTTAGAATTTGCAACTTTGCGTATTTCCGTTTTTATTTCATCCCGCGATTGAAATGAGCATTAAAGAGCAGCTTCATTGTCAAGCGGATTCTTGCGTACATTGATGACACCCACAGGACAAATATTCAGAAGGTTGGGAGCTGTATTCAACGTCCAGTCCAAGAGATGGCAATCGGGCGTTCCTAACCCAAATTCCCAGGCGGGAAGCCATGGCAACCCTCGATTAGAAAGCAAGCCCATTAAACCGCATGTATGTTGTCAACGAAGTTGGCCAATTGGTTGATACTAACAGGCAAACAGTCGGTGTTTTATCGCCAGTTTTCAAAACCATTCACCAAGATATGTCTCATCTCAATTGGAACCTACTATGGAATGTTGGGATTATGGCAGCTTCTTGAACAGCAAGAAACTACTGAGAAATAGCCTTTTCAATCCAGAATAAAAGTGATTGGTGCTAGAATGGTTACTTATATCTACCTGTACATACTTCGATGGTTGTGGAATATACAAAAGTCTATACCTTGATTTGTCCCTTCAATCTATCAGCAACAGCATCCAAGAATTCGGTAGTGGTGACATAGGATGACCGGTCGGTCTTGCCCATGGCCAAGGCCAAGTCTTTGGTCATAATACCATCCTCTTGCACAGTGTCTACGGTTGCCTTTTCAAGAGTGGATGCAAAGTCGACTACATCAGGGGTATTGTCCAATCTCCCACGTTGAGCAATGCCTCGCGTCCAGGCATAAATGGAGGCAATGGAATTTGTCGACGTTTCCTTGCCTTGTTGATGTTGTCTGTAATGTCTGGTGACAGTTCCGTGTGCAGCTTCCGATTCGAAAGCCTTACCGTCAGGAGTCATCAACACCGACGTCATCAACCCCAATGAACCAAACCCTTGGGCAACAATGTCCGATTGCACGTCACCATCGTAGTTTTTGAGCGCCATGACAAATCCACCCTTCGACTTGACCATCTGTGCCACCATGTCATCGATTAATCTGTGCTCGTACCACAATCCCTTGGATTCAAAGTCCTTTGCATAGTCTTTCTCGTAAATTTCCTGGAAAATGTCCTTGAATCTTCCGTCATACTTCTTCAAGATAGTGTTCTTTGTCGACAAGTACAATGGAAGGTTCTTGGACAAGGCCATCTTGAATGACGAGTGGGCAAATCCTATGATGGACTCATCAGTGTTGTACATGGCCAATCCAACCCCAGGGCCAGGGTAGTTAAACACTGTGCGAGTCTGTGGCTCACCGCCATTTGCGGGAGTGAATGTCAATTCCAACTTACCCGGTTCGTTGATGACCAAATCAGTGGCTTTGTACTGGTCACCGTGCGCATGTCTACCAATGACAATGGGCTCCTTCCAGCCGGGCACCAATCTTGGGATTCTTGGGATAATGATCGATTCTCTGAACACGGTACCGCCCAAGATGTTTCTGATGGTTCCATTTGGCGAAAGCCACATCTTCTTCAAGTTGAACTCCTTCACTCTGGCTTCGTCGGGAGTGATAGTGGCACACTTGACTCCTACCCCATACTTTTGGATGGCGTGGGCAGCATCGACGGTGATCTGGTCGTCGGTTGCGTCTCTTGATTGGATACCCAAGTCGTAGTATTTCAAGTCCACGTCCAAGTATGGGTTGATCAACTTGTCCTTGATTCTTTGCCAGATAATTCTCGTCATTTCGTCTCCGTCCAATTCGACAATGGGGTTGCTGACCTTGATCTTGTCAAGCAACGAGGTGTTGGAGGAGAAATTACGCACAGCTCTGGACGTTGGCGCCAAAGAGCGACTCATTGCGGCAGCTCTGAACATGATGAATGTGAATTCTGATTATTCCGACTACCTATGGATCAAAACGATAACTTGTGCGAAAAATTTGGTTCACCGATTAGTCAGTTTGTTACCTGATTGAGAAAGCCGGACCGCGCATAATTGGCCGGTTCCGGCAAACGGTTGCAAAATGTTGAGAATGGCGATTGGCAGAAAAGCGGCGAACTGAATCAGCGACACGAGGTTTATTAGGTAGTTTTGGTCAGGTTGAACGCTAGTGATCTGTGATCCAGGTATAAGAAACCAGTTCAGCGTTTTGACCACATTCTAGAATCTAGTGGATGTAGATAGCATTAGATCTGTCAAAGCCAAGGTTGGAATATACAAAAAGTCACGTACATTAGAGACAGTAGGATATAGAATGTAGCTCTCGTGAGCATGGAAATACCAGAACTGTGCCCATTGCAGATATCAAGTGGGTTGACATGGCACTGGGGTACAGCTGTGATGAATCCACGTGATTGGGGATTTAGAAAATCAATTTGGGTATCTTCGTGGTCTGGAAAAACATTGGATTGTCAGGTGTTGTTTTAACTCGTGCTACGCCTTTGCTCTGCCTTCTTACTTTGCTCATAACATAAACCTGAAGTCGTTTCGTAAATCAAACCTACGCATTATGAATATAGGAATCTGAGCTGAGAAAGAATAATTTGGAATTTGCAATAATATATCGGACGCTTATTAGAGTACTTAAAACCTGGATATACAAATATAGATTGTATGTTTGACTAAGTCAAGCCCACACCTTTCCTCTTTCGAGGACCATGCGTCGTTCACAGAGTCGTTCTCTGAGTCGTTCTCAGAGCCTGTGTTCCAATTCCATCAGGACTGCAATTCTCTACAAAATTTCTTCCTTCAAATTTCCATCAAGTATCAACATCCCTTTGTCTCCTTAGACTGCCCTTGTCTCTTTAGACTTCCCTGGTCTCCTTCTTTGCTATATCCCGACATAGTACCATGCGTTTCAATGATTTTGCACCCATACCAAATTCATGTGCGGGTAACGCAAGGATCTATGACCAGAAAAAAATACCACCCATGGATCCAAGTGGTGATCACAGTCTTTCTTCTCGTGGTGCCAGTCAAAGGTAAGCCAGCACTGTATCAAAACCACCATTGTGTGGATAACTAGCTTCTCCTAGTCCGTGAGAAACCCGGAGTTGTTGCTCTAGCGTATTTCTCGGCCTTTCTCCCTCTTTGCAGTGCCAGTGTCGTCCACTGTCTTTTTTAATCACCTCCCCTTTTGCCACCACAAGAGATTTGTGCATCTCTTGTAGTGTTTGCCTCCTTTAGGTGCATCTCCATAACCACGTGGTTAGGTTTGCAGCATCTCTTGACCGATCCATTTTGACGTAGTGTCTATTTCTTCTGTGTGCTCATTGTCGAAGAAGTAGAAATCCAGTCGATGTTTCTCCAACGAGACCATTTGTGACTATCGAGAAAAGCTTTATCGACAATTTGCATGCGAGAATGGAGGGGATCGACCAAGAGTTTGATGCAGACCATTTTCAGAAGTTGCTATCGTCACTAACACAGAACTCCAAGGCGATAATCAGTGAATTGACAGCGATAGCAGAGCGACATACCGACCATGCTCCGGAGATCACCGAGCTCGTGGAATCAAGAATCAAGCGATCGGTGCCGAAGCTGAAACTATACGTGATATATTTATTGGACTCCATTTGTAAGAATATCGGGGCTCCCTACAATGTACTTTTTGGCACCAACCTATTCAAGGCGTACGCTGAGACCTACACTGCTGTTCCCGACACCGCCACTCGCCAGAACTTGATCAATTTGTTCAAAACTTGGACTTCTACCAAGAATAATGCTGGGGTAGAGATATTCCCCAAACCAATCTTGGCGAGAATCGAGAATTTTATCATCAAAGCAACGTCGATTGCAGGAAACAATGCTACTAGTAGTGGAACGCAAGCTGCTGGAGGGTTTACCGGTGCCTCAGTGCCCCGAGTTACTCCAGATATGTTGATCAAAGAGGGCCGTACACTTTTGCGATACGTGTTGACGTTGAATCGGGCATCTGATGCATTTGAGGAGGACAAAGAATATTTCAGCAACGAGGATACCCAGTTTGCCACTTCCATTGAAATCAAGAGGAACCTGTTGGTGCAGGTCATCAATGATACCGTGGATAATATATACTACGACGTTCAAGGCAATAGCAATGGGGAAATGAAGAGTTTTGACGCTTTTGCTAACGCAAACAACAATTTTGATATGCATCTTGCCAAGTACCAGGCAGAATTGCAGAATGTACGAAGGCAGCTAGATGAACAGGCAGTTCAACAGGATCAATATTTTAAAAAGGCCAGCGGGAGACTCAAGGCAGACAAGGAGAAACACGAAAAACGGTTGGCAAGAATAGAGCAAAAAAGAAAGAGACAGGAGTATTTGCGAGCGAATAGTGTGAACATTGATACCAAACCCAACCTTGCATATTTCAAGCATTTTGGCCAGACTTTGGATGAAGACACTGACTTCATGGCCGTTATTAAACAATGGGGAAAACCCCCCGTTATTCGAGAGAAAACTCAAGTTTCAGCAGATAAGCCCGATAGCAGCTCTGTTTCGGACGAGCCTGCGTCCGCCGCGTCCGCCAATGCGTTGGGACTAAACATTGGGTCGCTCGAATTTGTGAATTCGTTATTGAGCTCGGTATCCGAGAATGTCGCAACAATAGAGACATTACTGGGGCAGCTGTTAACTGAGGAATGGAATAGGACCAAGCAAAAAGAGAATATCGATGAAGACAACAAGCAGTCGGTGGAAATACGACCCCCCACGCCACCGATGGAACGCCCCAACGGGTTGCCGCCGGTCCCTGCTTCGCTCCCACCCGTTCCCCCCACGGGAGACGACACCTCTGGGGGCAGGAAAAGGATGTCTCTCTCCGACTACAAGAACATTAAGCAGGACAACTCCGTTAGCTTTGTGAGTACGCCCCCCACAATTCCGGCCAAGCCAATGGTGAGCGGGCGCAAATCGAGTATGAAGAAGCGCAACGGCGACAGCGACGGCAGCCGGGTGGTGAAACGGGTGCGATTCGACGTTGACTAGACGTAGGCACGCTTTGCATAGAGTTATAGAGATAATGATAATGGTAATGGATTTACAACAGTAGCGAGCACCCGGGCAAGCGAGCCGGAGACCCGCCATCAGCAATGGTGTCATAACATGTATTGAGTATAATATACCATATATTTCTCGGGGAAAATGCAGCATGAACATGACATTGCGGCGGGCAATGTCCCATGAATTGAATGGAGGAAAGTAGCCAATGCAAGTGGTCTAGTTGTCCAAGGACCCCGACTTCTTCAACTGCCACCACGAAGTCAAGAAGGGGAAGGCAAAGAAGAACCCAGCAATACCAAAGAAAAACACATTGAAAGGCACGTACTTTCTGTCCTTAACCTTGAAGGGCAAGTTGGAGTACACACCCGACTTGGGGGTGCCGTAAATCTCGTTCATGGCGCGGGCCGACGACTGGAAGTTTCTGCGGAACAGTCTGGAGGCGTTGAGTCTCAATGCAGATGTTGTGGAAAGCATGGCGATGGAATATTTAGCGATGGTTGCGACGGGGTCAAGGTGGTTGTCGTTTTCCATGGTGCTATTTTTCTGTAGATGGGGACCCAGAGGCCCGGGTCGTGCGCGCCCAGATTTGTAACCAATAGGATGCCAGTGGTTTGCGTGCGGAATGAGCTGATTCTGGCGCGGGCCTGGAGAAACCCGGTACGCGCACGCCGCGAGAAAAATCCCCCAAACAGAGCCCATCTTTGGCCGTGCCAATCCCGTCAGTAAACCCCCTTCCTCCATACATCCAAACATCCATCGTTTCACCATGGCCGTTGCTGCAATCACCGGTACCCTCAAGAGAAAGATCATAACCGACATCACCATCGGCTTTGCTGCCGGATTTGTCATGGCCACTGCCTACTGGCAGTTTGAGCACCAGCCCATCGTCACCAAGAGAGAGGCGTTCTACGCCCAGTTGAAGGCGCAAAAGGAGGCCGAGGAGGCCGCCTAGGCGTGGGGGAAACTGGCGTGGTGTCGGCCGCGATGGACTCGCGGCTGTTTGCATTGCTGATTGTGAGTGGATGGGCACGATTGTTGAATCGACAGTGACGGTGTTTGCTCTTGCATGATCAGTGTTTTTGCTATCAGTGTTCATTACTGTTATCATCCATAATCAGTATCAGTGCTCCTTGTCATTCTAATCCGCTCCCAACTTGGTTGTCTCTGGCAGTTGTTGGTGCGGTTGTTCAAGAAATCAATATTCAAATTACATTTTCACATTCGAACAATACTCAATATACATTCAAGCTTATGATTTATTGATTCTACTTTGGGCCCTTTTGACGGTCGTTATATGTAGCTATCGGGTCATATACTCCCATAGTCGGTTGCTGTTTACTATGCCGTTAGACACCAACAAGATCCGCTTTCTCTTTCCCTGCTTGTCCAACCGTTCTTGCAAGTATTTGAAGCAAGTGATCTCTCCTCGAGTGATGCCTCCGATTATCACAATCACTATAAACTCGTCTCTGTCTTGGGCTTGCTTTCCCGTGTCCTTGTCGTCGGATGTGTCGTGCAAGATTATGTCGACGGTCTTGCCCGCAAACATGCTATTGACCCCGAGATTGTCCCAATTGGCTCTCTTTTTGATGTTGTTGATGGGCTTGTACTTCAAAAAGTCCCGAAAGTACAACGACTCCACAATCCGGTACATCAATGGCACCGTATTCCCCGGTAACGTGAACGAGGGGTTGGCGTACAACTCCAACAAACTCGTCAGCTCATCACTTGTATTGCTCTCCTCTTCGGCCTCCTCCAACGGATGCAAGTTCCAAAACTTGTTGATGAGTGTGTAGTTGCTCTTGTATACATCCTGTGCTCCCGTGATACCAATATTGGTGGTGTCTTCTTGTGGTAATTGTGCATTGTGGATTGGCTTTTGACTTGCAAGTCCGATGGAAGCCAAGAAATCTGATGACGTCTCTTGTATGGCCCTAATTATTTTCAACTCTATCATCTTCTCCAACGCCAAAGCTGCCGTGATCCCATAATTCTCGTGTATTTCTTGTGCTATCCAGTCGAGATCTTTAGAAGAAATACCGTCGTTGATCACGGAAACCATCACTATTGTAGAGAGCACTATCTCCAATTTGAAATTTTGGTGGCAGAAGAACTTTAGCTTTGATAGTTGTAGTTTGTAGTCCATTTCAAATACATCGTTCTGGAAATTGAGAAAGGTTTCATATTCATTCAGAATCTTATCAAGAATCGCTTCTCCTATAAGGGTGTGTTTCTTTACCAATTCTTGCTGCACAGTGAGACTTCCAAGATTAGAAACCAATTGCTTGATGTCATTGATTGTGCTTGCGTTGGTATTTGCGTTATCTTTTAGCTTGAATTGCTGTTGGATGTATTTCGCCATTTTATTTAAACGGAACCCTATGGATGAAAAATTTAAATGCTTAAGATCATGCTGGTAAAGGTCATCACTGGACAAGTTCTTTTGGATATTGTCACCATGAATATTGTCAATATTGCCGAATTTAATCTCAAACAAGTCATCAATAAGTCCATGATAACTCAACTGATTAAACACAACGCTCATCATGTCAATATTTCTCTCGAGAACTACAAGATCGGTGTTGGCGTACAAATTCTCTTGGTAGAAATCAATCTCGACTTTGCTCAAGTTATCATGAAGATACTCTGGTATTTTGGTCTGTTGTAATTGGTTTATCAACAATTCGGCGTGGTTCCCTTTTCCATATATGTTTTTGAGCTTCAACAACTGCCCAACGGAACCACTTTGGTATCTGCTTGAGAATAGCAATTGTAGTATGGCAGTTATGAGATGATTGACCTGTTTTATTGGTAGTTCAAGGTAGTCGTTAATTCCCCCATATTCGCCCACATCAGTAATCAAAAGTGAATCTTCGTTGATAGGCATGGTTTGCCAGTTAAACACCTTGATTCGTGATGTAATGTTGATAGGTTTCACAAGCTTTTCTTGAAGAAGAATCGACAGAAACTCAACAATACCAGAAAACATGTCATTCAATTGATAAACAAAAGACTTTTCCAAATCCTTGACGACAAGGTTGATTTTGAGGCCATGGACAGAATCCAAAATCTTGTGGCGATGAAGCAAGAATTGTTTGAGCAAATGCAAGTTTTCATCAATTGGACGAAGAAGAACAATAAGACTGGAATATTTGGCAAATGTGTCGGGCTGCACGGCGTATACATCGCTGTTGAGCCAAACAATGTTGTGGAATTTGCCATGTTCTTTCAAATTCAGAAATGAAGTCAAACTGTTAAGCCAAGGTGACAACACTGGGTCGAGGACTAGGAGGTTGTTGGAGGAGTATATTCGCGAGAGCGTGGTAAACAAGTTGTCCACCGACAATTGGTTCAATTGAGAGGCATTCGGTAGCTCTGGAGTCATGTTTTAGTATCTTCGTGGTTGACACGAAGAGTGATTGTCAATTGAAAGTCGAGTACAAATTCAATCCATTTTGTTTCTATGGGTGCGAAAATATACTGGGTCAGTTTCTATACAATTAAATATCTAGTGATAAATAAGTTTATTGTGGTGGACAAGAAAACCACAGTAGGTTAATGATTAATATTCTATAGCATTGCAGCGCCATTTGAGATGAACAGAGTAGTAAAGTCACTAAATATGCCCAAGTAATGGCGGTGAACTCTCTCGCTAGATCTAGAATTAAATATTAAACTCACTCCTGAAGATTGAATTTCTCTAAAGCTTGGCCCCTTCTTCTTTGCCGTTAAAATGCACAAGGCCCTCTTGGACAAACGTAGCTACATGGACCCCCTTGTCGTTGTAGATTTCTCCTTCGATCACGACCCGATTGTGTGCAAACCGTACTGCTTTAAACGAAACTCCCATCCACTTGGTGACATCAAAGTCGTCGTCGTGGAAGTAGAGGGTGTGGTCCAACGAGACCGATATATAATGAATCACCTCGGAATAATCCACATCGCTTATACGCAATACACGCAAAAGCCTGGTTAAGAAGAGCGAGTCCGACAAGATGGCCAACCCCCCAAACTGGTGTTCCACTCCCAAGTTCACCACCGGTTGGTTGTACCCCTGTTCGTTATTTATCCCCAACTGGCATAAATACGAGAGTCTTCTCTGGGACGCAGGAATCTTTTCCTCCTCGGGAGTCAAGCTCAAGTCGTTCATCTCGGGAAATACCTTGTGGTATATCAACAAGTTGGCATTGAAATCGAGAACAGGAAGCTTCGATATGTCATGCTTGTGGAACCAATCGTGCATAGGGGTCTGGAACGCAAACGGCTTGGGAGGAGGAACGTCGTCGTCGTCATCGTCGTCTTCTTTCCCCAGTGCCCTTTTTGCTGCCACCCGAGCCAAAAATTGCTCGTACTCTGCCACCGCTACCCTTCGTGAGTTACGTTTGGTCAACGAGATGGTGGCCACATAAACAACCCGTCCATCTTGTATTGCCCGCACCGTACGATTACAAAAGTTCTTGCCGTTGGAAATGTCCTCCACCTCCCAGTCCAACGGTGTCAAATCGTTGACCGCCCGCACAAAAAAAGAATGCAAGGCGTGGGGCTTGTAGTCGCTTGGTGATGACCTCATGGCCACGAGAACCGCTTGACCCGCAAGGTTACCCCCATAAGCACCACGGGCCTTCTTGTGGGGCTTCTTTAGAGGTTTTCTTCCTCGGTATTTGTGCTCCTCCACTTGCACCACGCCAAATTCCTCCTCGGCGTCTACTGGTTGGCCAAGAGGATGCTGTGAGTCAGATCCATATATTTGCATGGTGTAGTTTTTCGTGGTGCGGTTTGATATTGGCTCGCAATTTGCAAGGGTGTCGCGGTATTTATATCGATCCGTACCGCCGTGGTTCAGAAAAAAGTATGGGGAACCGACGGTTGACGAATTGCGGGGACATGGCCCTGGAAAAAAACCATGTCTTCTGAACGAGAACATCAAATGCGCCGGTTCAACTTTTCGTGGCTGTGATTTTGGTGGTAGTTCTTTGTAGTATAGCAGCCGCAACTGCGATATAGATTTCCACTCGGACGACACATCTTCGCCAACTCAAATGCAACACGGAAATTACTACCCACTGTGGGGTTTTCGGAAATATCGTACACGTATTCGCTATCGCCGCCTGAGAAAGATTTTGTTGCACTGGTTGCCGCAATTTTCTCTGAAACCCCCGTGCCGAGTACCCGCAACTCCACCTGGGCAGCGAGAGAACCTCGCAAACCTCCCTACTTATTTCTACATTTTGCAGCAATTCCCAGAAATATAAATTCTAATATACATAATTATAAATAAACAGCCCTGCAGCATTCATCTGGCAGCGAATCTCGTTAGCGGTGCATATGCTTTTGGGTTGCACCCGCACCAGATCAAATGCTGATTTTGCACCTGTGACGTCAAGTACGTCGTCTCAGTATATTACGTACCACCAGGCACCAGCTGGTCCAGTATCAATCTCTAGCATAAACTCCATTTCCCAAAATCACTCTTTACTCTATAACTTTGCAGTTTCCTTGTTGTTATTGCCCAGTAAGAACTTCTCGTGCTTCTTTTTCGATTCTTCAATCATCTTCTGTGTTAAGAACCCGTAGGCTTCCTGTACTGCGGTAGCAATCGACTTTCCTTCTAGGGTGAAAAAGTTGATTACCGCCAAGATTCGGTTATTGGACATGTTGATAAACCTGTAGTCGAGGAAGATCCATTCGCTGGAGTCAAAGTCCAAATCGTGAAAGTAGACAGAGTGATCTAAACTCACTCTGAAAAACGACTTTTCATCCGAAGTCAATGATAATCCGATGGCATTCAACACGGTGGCCAACCAGAGAGAGTCCGAGGCAAATGCCAAGCCGAGAAATGATTGTTTAGTCTTATCAGTTCCCAAGGAATAATTGTCCAAAACCTTCACAAACAACCCAAACTCAACATTGCCCACTGAATCCAAATCCACCTTCTTCGATGGTTGTATATACTCCATTGGAACCGCATGGGCAAGATTGTCGTTAGTGTGTTTGAAATATAACAAATCATCCAACTGATGTCTATACTTGAAATATTTTTCATTGGGTGCTTTCTTGAAGGTGAATGGGATTCCTCTGATCTTTTCATTTTCGCCTTTGGTCAACAATTGTTGGTATTCTTGCTCTCTTTTGGCGATGTGGTTGTCCTTCGCAAACGAGGACTGTAAGGAAAATATCAACTTGTTGGTATGGATCTGGTAGGCCAACACTAAACGGTTGGCAAAATTCCTCGAATCGCTAACTTTGATCACTTCCCACCTCACTGGTGACTCCGTTGACCCGGCCTTGACAAAATACGCATGCAAGGAATGGGGTTGGAAATCGCGATCCAGCACTGACTTCCAAGCGGCATTCAATCCCTGTGCAATCAACTCGCCGCCGTAAACTCCCCTGGCCCCTTCTCTAAATGCTTCAAGGGGGTAGTTGCCCTCGTACACTGCCTTGGAGACATCGTCAGAAACAACCTTCAAATCAAACTTGTTTTCTATTTTGGCCACTGGGGTCTTTGAATCGTAAACCTCATCTTTCAATTTCGTGAGTGACACCATTTTGATATTCTAGAAGTCCACGTTTTGAAGATTATAGCTAGAACTTAAAATAACTTATCAATTTACAAGTTTATGCAATGTCACCGTTATCTATATAACCAAAAACAATTGCACGTGCAGGGAAAAGACCTCGGCAATGATGCAATGCGATGGATTCTGGACTTTAGAGTTTGTGTCATATATCCACAGCTCCGAAACCCTGCCACAATACCATGGAAGAAAGAACCGTTCCAGCTATCCCGAATAGGAAATTTGATGGATGTCAACTGTTTCTCGCATGGCAGTGTTGGTGTCTTTGGGGATCAGGAACGGCAAATTGCAGTTTCACGTGTGAAACCCAAGTGCATTGTTAGCAGGCACTTAAGAAGCCAATTCCTGCCTCTTAAGTTCACTCCTGTACGTATGCTTTCATTCCCTATAGAATTTTGGCGTTTGTACATGCATTAGGGTGCCAGTCTAAAGTGAGGGTGACTTTTGGCACACAAAATCAATTTAACCGAGGATAATTGGAATAGCCCAACACTGGTAGCCGGAACATGTTCTGCAGACTTGCAAATGGTTTTTTTCATCCCTCCCGCGAATGACTAATATCCTTTGGTGGTGATTGGTCTTCAGGATTGTAGGGAGTTAGACTACATTCTTTGTAGTCATAGCCTTGCAGGACAACCAAATGTGCCGCGGTAGCCATGCACTCCTAATTGATTGGACTAATATTCGTTATGTTGTCAGCTAGCTGAAACTAAGTGTCTGCTAGTTGTTTTGAGGTATCAAATGAGTTCCATCAAAATTTCTCTAGAAAAAATGTTGTAGAGAAAATGTTTTTTGCAGCAATTGAAACCCTTGCCAACACAAATACACATATGTAGCCATCTATTAGGTGAATATTACGCAAATATAGTTGTACCTAAATACAACAATAGCTGAGATGCAAACCATTACAATATCTGAGGTTCAAATCACTGCTGTCTTGCAAGCTTCATAACCTTGCCTTTCTTTCTGAACCCCCGTGGAAAAATACCAACCCTTCCTGTACCATGCTGGCGAAATGCCGTCCTTGTCTATTAAAGTAATTGGCTTGCAAATAGACCCGGTTATTGCTGAACATCGGAGCTTTGAAATTCATAAACACCCAATCGCAGGGATCGAATGAATCATCATGAAAGTACACTGCATCATGATCTAACGATACTTAGAAAAAGTATTCTGCCTTTCCTCCACTGCTACCAATTGGTAATCCACTAGCAAGCTTTGGCAAGTGCAAAGTACGGGAAAGAGACGTCAAGTGTAGAGAGTAGCTGATTGCTGCAAAGCCGGCGTACTTGTATTTTGAATCCTGTTTGCTGTGATCATTCACTCGAATCCAAAACGACAAGTCGATTTCTGCTTCTGATTTGGCGTATTCGTCTGTGAGCTCGTGGTCAATGAAATTTGGTGGAAGTTTATGCTGCAATAGTTGGCCATGATCGAAGGTGTCGTACGTTGGCTTGTCATTCACATCGTACGTGTAAAATGTGCTTGGAATGGGTGCCTGATATTCAAATGGATTTACCTTCTTGGTGTTCTTATAGGTGGAAACCGCTTGCTTCATCGAGTTTCTCTTGCTAGCGCTTACCATTGCAACGTACTTCAATTGGTCATCTTGGTAAACTCTAACACAACGATTGGCGAAGTTTTTACCATTGCTGGTTTCTTCTACCTCATACCAGCAAGGCTTGTCATCCTCTCCTGCTTTGATGAAATATGAATGCAGCGAATGGGGTACAAATCCTGGCTCCACTGTTTCCATTGCTGCCAGCACTGCTTGTGCCCACAAGTTTCCACCGTATACACCACGGGAATTAGCACTTGCCCCGTCTAAATTGCGGACACCTACGAATTTTGTTCCCGAACTATCGCTGGCCCTAACGGCGTACTTTTCCTTCAACCTCGATTTGGGTTTCCTTGTGAGAATCGATGCTCAGATTGTCATTTAATGCTAATGGTCTATGTATTTCTAATAAGGATGCTTCTATAACGCTTCACAAGTAGAAATTGGTCAAAAATAAATAATGGGAAATCACTACATTAAATATTCAGGGCTTACACGGCATGTGCCACAAGATTAGTGATGAGGAAACATCATCAAACTATGGCTTTTTCGTATTCCGCGACAGAAATTCATGTCATATTTTTCCATAATTTTGGAATCATACAATGCCGGCTCCCTGTTCGTTCCATGGGTCTTTTCTCTGATTAGCCGTACAGTCTTTGGTTCCCCAAATCAGTGAATTCCTGTAAGCTCAAAATATGTTGCAAATTTATCCTAGGTTGTGCGACCCAGGATTTTCCGAAAATAGTAGGGTTTCCCGGGGCTATTTTGCAGCAATTACCAAATTACAACTTTGTCTTGTCCACACCTTCGGCAATCCCGTGCTTCATAATCGCCAACCCTTCTTGGACAATGGTTGCAATGTTTTTACCGTTCTTGTTGAAGATGTGGCCATTGATAACTACCCGGTTGTTGGTGCATTTTTTCAACTGATAGTGGACGGTGAGCCACTCTTTGCACACATCAAAAGAACTTTCGTCGTCGCCATCGTAGTCGATATTATGGAAGTAGATGTGGTGGTCTAGAGACATGGCGTTGTAGTGGAATATATGCAAGATGTTCAACGATACTCTCATCAATAGCAAGCCATCCTTGTGGGGGTTGTATTCCTCCGCAGGATTGTCGATGGTGGCATTCCATGGAATATGCAAGAAGCGGGGCATGGTTGTCAAAATGGCCGAATCAGTGATGTTGGCCAACCCCACAAAGTTGAAGATAGGGTTTCTGAAGCTGTGGATGTCTCGGGGCCGGAGAATTCGCTTTTTCACCGGGGTGAGTTTTTCGTTGTCGGAGCTGGGCAAATGCTCGACAATCTCGGTGACTTGCTTGTCAGGCTCGACGTGGTTTCTCAACCCACTAAAGATGGTCAACCAACGATCAGCAACAGCCAAGTCGTCTTCCTCGGGACAAAGTTTGTAGTCCATAAACTCGTCGCTCCATGCGTTTCTCACGTATTCGGTGTGATTGAGCTGGTACAATTTGTCGGGATCAGGATACTTTTTGTGCAAGGGAGGCACAGGGATGGAGTGGTCGATGCTGTGCAAAGGTTTTGTTCCTGGCTTGCGCAACATCACCAACGCCGTCAACCTGTTTTTTCCCCTCTGCTCTGCCCTGATATACCTCTTACTGATATTGCCGTCATCATACAACCGGTCAATATAGTACTTCATGGGGACATAGGGGTCGCCCGCAGCGATGAAGAAACAGTGGAAAGAGTCGGGAATAAACACCTTGTTGGTCTTGTCGTCCCTGGTGGACTCGATTCCCACAAGAAGAGCCTGACTGATCATGTTGCCACCATACACCCCACGTCCTGACTTCACCGGAAGTCGCAACGGATGGGCCCCCACATAGTGATTCGGGGTGATTTTGATGAGCCGAAATGCCTCTTCAAAGTCGGGTAGAGGGTTGTGCGCGGGGTCAAAGTCGTCAGCGTCCATGACTGGTGTGTGTACTCGGCACAGGCGCGGGTATCTACTTGAAGGTGGGGATGCTACGCTTGGTTAGGGATTTTGCTGGGCTTTATATGGCCAGAAAATATTTCACAGTGCCCGAGATTGACCCCGCAAAGTCATCATGGTGCCAAAAATAGGTTCCCGAAGGATTTTTGCAAATAAGGTCGAGAATGGTGAGGGGGTCTAGAGGTAGTGCTCTACTCATTCCGTTTTGGGAGGGTTCGACCAGACGCCGTTCTCCATTGAGGAAGTCGGCAGCCCGGAGACTACATGTTGTGGGTCCATGGGGTCTGGACAGGTTGCATTATCACAGTCTTTTTTCCCGTCGGCACCATGTCTCGATTGGGCAATTCCACAGATGGAGTCTTTGTAGCCGTTCGGGAAAACATGATTGTACTGTGAAAGTGGCACGGGCTGGCGACGTGAAAGGTGGGGTCCTTCCTGCAGATGGGCCCAAGTCGACACCGGAGATATTGTGGATCTGGGCTAGAGGTACGAAGTGACATATCCGGTTTTGTATTCATCAAGCTGGCATGTCACGTGATACTTCCATCCTATACCGCACATTTTTCATACTCTACAGGGCTGCTAATACGAGCCCCCCAGTTCGACAATGAACAAGAATCCGGTGGTGGTGCCGTATAAGTCGACCGAGGAGTTGAAACAGGTGAAGGAATGGTTCTACAGGTTCAGTCCTGATAGCGATCGCCGCCAGCGAGCGGTGCAGAAGGTGAACATGTGGGCATCGCGAGGCAGGGTGCCCCACGGCATCGTGGCCACCGCCCTTCTCACGTCGGCAGTGCTCAACGACCAACACGTAGACGACGCCAACGTGCTCCGCCTCACGTACACAATGGCGCTCATTCGCTTTGTCAATGGCTTGTTGGACCCGTACCAGCAGTCCAACTACGCCATTCCCCTCCACAACCTCGCAAGAAAGTTGAACTTGCCGAGCTACTTTGTAGAAATCCGGCACATGGGCACGCACGAGGCGTTGCCGGGGCTTGTCATTCTCCGTGAGTTGTGCACGAGGGCGTTATCCTGGATGTACGACCACTATTGGTGCCATGTGGACGACGATGACGATGACGATGACGATGCCAGCGGAGACGAAATGGGGGTGGATACCCTTGTTGCAAATGACAGGGACAGGAAGGACGTGCATCGCTACCTTGACGCCCTTGCAGAGGTGGTGCAGCTGATGAGGACGGCAGAGCTCCTTCGAGCGTATCGAAAGATCCGTAAGGCCAACCTCGACATGGTATACAAGTACGGCGATTCCACCCCCATGGGCAAGAAGTACTGGAAGTGCGTCAAGGCCCTCAAGACCGGTCGCAAATTCCCCCTTGTGGGAACAGAATTGGTTTCGTTGATTGAGGGGCTCGACCACGAGGACTACTTGGTTCTTACCCTCATCCACGGCTATTTTGTCATTTACAAGGCGGAGGCGGTGACCGACAAGAAGAAAAAGTTCAACCCCTTGATTGCCAAGCTCTACAAGCCATTGGTGGACGAGTTGGGCCGCAGGTTCAAGGAAAGGATGATGAAAAGAATCGCCGCCATTTTGGCTGCAAAAAACGACCCATTGCACACAGTGGTGTTGCGGAAAATGGGCTACTCTCCCATTGTGGACCAGGACGAGAGGCACCAGTTGCTTCAATGGTGGTGCTTGTTGTTACAGGAGCTTGACGCAGGCGACTCCAGCTTGGCCCAACACCTTGGTGATTTGGACAAGATTGTCGCCTTCGACAACGACGACCGGAATCGCAAGGTGGTTCTCTCAGCTCTTCAAGCGTTGAACGAGAAACTCCCCGCGGCCAGCGACCTACAACCGGCAGTGGAGAACTTGTTGGGAAAGGCCAACAAGAAGAAGGTTTCCGTGGTGCCGGTGGAACTTCCGCCTTCGCTCGACGAACTATTGGCGTCGGAGAGCGCCCAGGAGCCGTCCCAAGTTGGACTGAGCTCCCCGGAGTTGCTAGTTGGGGAATTCTCCGACCCAGCGCAGGCAAAGTCGGCACCCAAGCGTAAACTAGAGGCCCTAGAGGCTCCTGCATCTAAACGGCTGGCCAAAAACGTTGCCGACGACGGTCGCTCGACCCTCCGCCGGTCACATCAATGGCGACCCACTGCTTTTGGCTGTGTCGCATAAACGCGACACTGGCGTTGTGTCGCAAAAAATGCGACACTCTCCATCCTCTATGTGCAGGATAGTACGCCGCTTATCGCACCCTCCACAGTTGACCATGCTGTGTTAGTTCTATACACATCCTTAACTAAGTACCGTTCCGGGGGTGATTGCGTACATTACTTGATTAGGAAAGCTATTCCGGCGTGTTTGTACTTGTATCGGTCTGCGTCGACGCTGTGCCGCTCCCCATTTGTGCACCTTTGTGTCCGTTCTAGAATCCGGCAACACTGGCTCCCAAGCTCGCCAGCAACTGCCAATACCGTTGAAGGGCCCTGGCACCGCCTGTGCCCCTGCATAGAGTCCTCGCTGGTGTTTGGGCTGATAGTATCGGCGTTATTCTCTGACATTTGTCCGTTTCCGCTCCGTGTCCTCGGTGAGGGTGATTGCCATTGATGAGTCCCCAGTGGATCCCCCAGAATATCCAGAAACGTCTTCTTCTATATGTGCTCCAACAACTTTCACTATTCTCGGAGATAGACCTTCCCAATTTGGAAGAGGTGTCGTTGAACACCATCCTCCTTCGCGATATCTCCATCGATCCGGAAAAGGTAGGCAAGCTTCCCGGATTCAACTTGCGATTTGGCCAAGTGGGAAGCTTTGAATTGAGTGCCACCTCCGGGTCGAGTATTATTGGCAGTGGAGGAATCATTATTGATGCACGAGACGTCAACATTGTCGTGTCGCCCGACTTTGATATTGACGACGACATTGCCAGCCATGTTCTGTTTCTGTTGGCCCAGAGTACTGCTGATCTCGCCCAGACAATCTTGATCGATGGCGACGACACTGGCGACGGCGTCAAAGTTGAACTGTCGGACTCCGACGACGAAATTGACGGCCAGTCTTCCAAGAAACGCTCGCCGTCGGTGAGTTCCAGTGCATCGCGACCTTCAGCCTTGGGCGGGGTGATGCAAAGAGCCGTCGAAATGGCGTTACTGCGACTACAGATCAAAATCTCCTCCTTGAGCATCAAGGTAGTATCGGAGATGACTGATTTGATAGTAGAGGTTGATGAAATAATGATCAGTTCCGTAAACGGAACCAGAAGTGTGGATGTGAAAGGAATACGAGTGAATGCGTCGAAACCCAATGTAAACCCCGGTGAGTTTGCTGAGAATAGTGGTTCCAAATACAATGAAGACAATGAATTGTACAACGATGAAAATGAAGAAGACGATGAAAATGCCAATGACGACGACTACGGCGATGAATCCTTGATGGATAGCATGATGTTTACCCACGAGGAGGCAAGTTCCATTTACATGAGTGCTACGTCACAATCCTTTGAAAAGCCAATTGCAACGCCCATCGAAAGTATCGATAACAAGACATCCAGCGGTAGGAATTCACCACCGATTTTGATGTTTTTGGATCATTGCCATATTGAGTTTGAAGGGTTGTCCTCACTATCTAAGTTGGATGTAGAGGTGGGAGATATAAATTTGGCCTTCACTCCAATAACTCCAACAATCATCTCTATTTTGAAAGGAATAACGAGAAACTTGAAAATCAAACATGTCCAAAAGAAAAGAATGAATTTGCAGAAAGACAAATTTTCCTACAAAAATGAAAAGTTTCCTCAATATGCAAACGAAGATGACGAGGTTTACGAAAATCCCATTCTCACCGATGAAGATGAAGATCAGCCTTTCTTTGAGAAGCTTTCCATCAACAGTGTGACTGTTAGTACTACTTCAGCTATTCTTGAAGATGGTCAGTTTGCCTCAAATGGCATCAGCATTATTCTTGAGTGCCTAACGGTTGAACATAGTGATAATCTATTTGCATATGGAGAAATCAAATCCATTCGAGTTGTCCAATTCCATAATAGTGACGTGATTGAAATATTACATTTCGAAAGGCCCCCTGCATTTAATCAATCTACCAACTCGTCTCTGTCGACTGAGCCTGCGACTCATTCTAACTCACCACCAAAAGCAGACTTATTATTCAAAATAGACCAAAACTTTGATGATGAGTTGTCAAAAATACAATCCTTTCTATCATTTCCAAATACGGCTCATTTCTGCTTTAATCTTCATAGCATTTTAATCTTGTCAAACTTTGCTCTTGCTTTGCATTCAATTCATAAAGAGTTTGAAGTTCTACGGGCAACACTAGATACCCTAAACAAACAAAATTCGACACAATCAAATAAGAATTTTCAGAAACCAAGCATCAGTTCCAGAAGTCAATTTTTGTTGCATACGGGATTAGCATATATCAACGTTACATTATCCCGAGACTTGAAACTCCAAGCTATCATATTACCAATTTCCTATAATCTTTTAAGAGATCAATTAGCCACCTCAAGGATTATCGTCAACGGTATCCGAGATAACCAATTCGAAGAGGCCCTTGTCACCATTAATGAAATTAGCATAATTACAAAAAACAAAGAGTTTGAAGGATATTTGCATTCTGGTAACTCCTCTTCGAATTCCACCTCTTTGCCACAACCAAGTAAAATGCATTCAAACTTGAGTTTGTTCTTGCGAAAAATAGCAGTCAATGTTCTGAGTGCCTCTTTGCAATTTATTGTTGAAAGAGTCTCAACATTTTTAAGTGAATTCGGTGAACTTTCCTCAAGTCAATCAAACTCATTGGAAAATTCTTTTATTTCTGAAAATTCAACGAGAAAACACAACAAATTAGAGAGTTCTCACATATTGTCATCGTCAATTTTTAATCCAGTACCCAGAAGCGACCTTAGAAGGTTTGGTGCTAATCTACATTCAACCAGCGGTTACATCAATAGTATAAGATACAATCAGTGCAGTTTTCGACTAAATATTCAGGAGATCACAACGATAATATCGGAGGTAGGTCCAAAATTTGGTGATGTTCACGTCTCAATTCATAAAATTAATTTATTCCTGTTAAAGAAAAATTTTTATGGTTCTATTTTGTATTTGAAGGCATTCAGAAAAGATATCAACCAGGATCAAAATTTCTTTTACCATTTTCAAAATAAGGGACCTCAGCAGTTGACCTTTCCGTTGATTTTACTTCGGTGTAAATATGGTGAGAAAATTACTAGTATCGAAGTCGTTCTTCGAGACTTCTTAATTGAATACTACACCGAATGGCTAGATCTCGTGAATGAAGATAATATTGGTAGGAGACAAACTCCTAAGTCTGATACAATATCTTCGACTAAATCAGTTGGCAGTTCGAATAATAGATTTGATATAAGATACACCTTGTATAACTGCACTGTCGGTCTAACACCTGGTCGGTTACAATGCAAAGGTTATATCACTACCTCTAATGGTACTGCTGACGTTACATTCGAATTTAATCAATTTTATGTCAAATGCTCATTTAGGGATATAGCTATTCTTTTAGTGGACGACGTGAATAATTTGGTTGAACTTGAAGAAGAAGCTCATGACCAGAAATCAAAATTGAAGTTTCAAACTAATCATATGGCACCAGTTGAATACTATTTGGGTTTAGGATACATTCAAATTGGTTCAATTAACGTCACTCATGTTGGAATTACTTTCAATACTGGTATTGAGGAAATTATTAAAAGAAATGAAAACTTGGGAATTCAAGATAATATTTCATTAGTAAATATTAAAATCAATTCAGATGATCATCAATTTGACTTATGTGCAGATTCTGCTGCAGTTTTTGTTCAATTGGTTAACGATTTGAAATTGCCATTGAATTTCAAAGATGAGGACAAGATGAAAATAAAGTTGGAAACTCCAATCAATCTCTTGGACGATATCGAAAGTAATATTTTTGAGGAAAGAGAATTATCTGATTCTCTTTCAAATTTGAAGTTGGATAATCCAGAAACTTTATCATCATCTAGTGGTTCAAGGGAAGCATCCTCTTTAGTTTTTGAGGAAGATCATTTCAATAAACAAGAACTTGATTCCTATAGGGAAAATAAAGTGGATCCAATTCGAATGAATATTAATTTACGGAAAATTAATATTTACCTACATGATGGATATGATTGGAAAGACACTAGAAAAGCGATTAGAGGGGCACTCAAGCGATTTGAAACCCAGATTAAAAAAGACATACAGAAGAAAATACGAAAAGGTAAAGAAACAAAGACAGCAGAACAAACTGTTAAATTTGCTGAGGATGCTGTTACTTTTTCTGAACACGAAGAACAAGCTAATACCGATGATATTAGTTTGTACGAAGAAACATTGTTCCAGTCGATTTATGTCAGCATGCCCAAACATGGTGATCCTGTTGATTTAACGCAAAGCATAAATGATAAACTTCATAGCAACTTTGATGGATCGGGTGCCACTTTCGAAGAATCTAAGAAAATTCAAGCCAATATTGATGTCGGTAAGAATTACAAGAATTTAAAATTGAGAAGATCTGCACAGCATAAGGTGCTAATAAATTTAAAAAATTTGGAGGTTATTGTGGTAGTTTTCTCGACCAGGGATCCACGATATGACGAAACTGATAAAAACATGAAGTATGAATTATTAAATTCTGTTGAACTAAGGTTGGAAACTTTGAACATATTTGACAACGTGCCAAGTTCAACTTGGAATAAGTTTCTAGGCTATATGAATATATTGGGGGAACGGGAAATAGGTACAAGCATGATTCAATTGTCCATACTGAATGTAAGACCATGTCCATCTTTAGTGTCAAGTGAGGCAATTATCAATGTGAGCATTTTACCTTTAAGATTACATGTTGACCAGGATACCCTTGATTTTTTGACTAGATTCACACAGTTTAAAGATAAAAGGTTTGACTTACCATTGGATGAAATTTTGTTTATACAGAAATTTCAAATGAATTCTCTCAAGTTGAAGATTGACTATAAACCAAAAAAAATTGACTACGTTGGGCTACGCTCAGGTAAGTCAGCTGAGTTTGCCAATATATTTGTACTTGATGGTTCATCCATTACCCTACCAAAGGTTAAGCTATATGGAATATTAGGGGGTGAAAGGTTAGGTTCCGCTCTCGGTAGAGCATATGCCCCCACTTTCCAACTGAGTCAGGTAATCGGAATTATTTCTGGGTTATCACCATTGAGATCTCTAGTCAACATAGGTGAGGGTTTCAAAGACTTGGTTGCAATCCCCATTGCTGAATATAAAAAAGATGGAAGGTTGCTCCGTAGTATTCGAAGAGGTACGACATCGTTTGCAAAAACAACAGGGTATGAGTTGATCAATTTGGGTGTTAAGCTTGCATCTGGTACACAAGTTTTGTTGGAACAAGGAGAAGAGTTTTTAGGAGGTGAAGGATCTTCTGCAAGATTTCCCGGTAAGAAACTTAATAGTCGGCGTGGTTCGGATTCTTCCGATTATGATAGGCATTCAGGGTTCATTGAGTATGATGGAATTGAAGATACAAAGGATCATAAGACTTTACTTGTTAGTTCGCAGTTGCTCAACAAACATGTCAAAGCTGGTAGAGATCAATATGATGGCAAAAAGCTTTATTCTTATCTTGAGATAGATGAGGATGAGGAGGATGGTGTTAATAAAGATCTCCTAAGCAAGTCCATATTACTAGTTGCACCCAGTGAACGTAAATCTCGCAAACATAGGCGACCTAGTAATGATGGGGAGGAGAGTTTTGAAGAAGTTGCACATGAAGAAGATTCATCAATTAATGATGAAGATGAAGATGACGATTTTGATATTTATGCAATTGGAGATGAAGATGGCGAGGGAGAGAAATTGGTTAGTTTATATTCAAACCAACCAGAGAATATTCAACAGGGGTTGAAGTTGGCGTACGAGTCTTTTGGAAAAAATTTGAACTTAACAAGAAAACAATTGGTGAACTTAAAGCGTGAACTAGACGAGTCAGAAAACTTCCAAGAATCGCTTGTATCCGTTCTCAAAAGTTCTCCCATCATTTTAATACGCCCATTGATTGGGACAACTGAAGCGTTATCCAGGACATTGATGGGTATCGGTAACAAAATTGATTCCAAACATATGGTGGAGAACAGAGATAAGTATAGAAGTAGCAAACACAAAGACACTGACTAGAACAAGTTAGTTTCATCACCGAGTACGAGCAGTGAGGACCTATAAATGGTGAAGATTTATGAAATAAACGATGCATTTTACGGGTTGACCATGGCGAAATGTTTGAGTAGAAAAGTGCCTATCGTTGAACCGGTTCAGTAAATGGCAAGAACTCCGCCAAACCTTAAATGGCGGGATCACTTACTTGTGGTCCAAAAGAAAAAAGTCGGTCGGCATCGCAAAACTCTTTACCCCACAAAGCCGTATGCAGAATGCGAGCTGGCGCAACTGGCGTTAAAAAGCGCGCTCTTAACCAGAATTGTACCGCCTGTTGAATTCATCTTTCTGGGCATCGTAAGTAGCAAATATTGTAGTCAGAGGTTGGATATTGCCATGTTTTGCTGGGTACTTTTTTTTTGGTGGTAGATAAGGTAAATTTAAAAGTTGAGATTAAGTGCCGTACACTGCAGGTAACATTAAGTTTGTCTCATGATGGACAATGGGGGATGTGTCAGACGATGATAAGCCCTTTATCATAAGCTGATGAGCCTCGCAGACAATTACATTCTCTATTGCGCACACGCATTTACTTGCTTACGGTTACCTCGCGCTGCCCCAAATAACAACCTGCCAATATCTAATATCGACCAGGACCCCTTCATGTCCTCATGAGGCGTACGGATCAATGTCAATATTTTTTCGGACGGAAAAATTCCCCATGTCAAAAGGCATTTCTCGACGCATGAAGCGCAATTGTAGCGAGAAAATTTCTTTTCCCGATATTTTCTGGCGCTGAAGTTTATCCTGGTGATGTAAGAAATATCACCTCTTCTCGGGGTATAAAAATTTTCGAAGATAGGGGTGCCTCACATCACAAATGGGGTATTTAACAAAGCACATTTCCGGTAGATGCATCAATTGGTTTGGTTCTATTATCTCTTCTTTTCTTGTTGTAGCCAGTAGAAATCGTGATAGTCAAGAGACACATGTCCTATAACTTGTTGACCCACAACTACAAATCATACCTCCAATCAGTGCACTAGCAGTTGCTTGGTCCTAATCTAGTAGTTTTTTTCGTCGTTTAGTTGCAAAATTCCCAGTCATGTCGAATTTTGCTCCCAACACAGTTGAGCGAGTGCAATCGCACCCATCCTCTATTGTGGAAATTACCGGAGACAGCAATGGCAGTTCTAGTGATTTGGAACTTGGCAAGGAGAAGAGCCAAGGAGATGCCGAACACGAAGTGTCTGTGGATGTTGCCTCCAAACAAAACTTGACTACCGTGCAAAAGTTGAAGTTGAAGTTTCGTTTCTACAAATTGGCATTTCATGTATTGATTGGTTGTTTCTTTACATCCTGGTGGTTATCCATTGTAATCCAAGATAAGCACAGACACCAATGGTTGATTCCCACTGTTTTCTGGGGAATGCTTATGGCTAGATTGATTACCTGGCATTGGAAAATATTGCCCTGGATCTTGAATCACGTCAAGACTGTTTGGGACTTTGTCACCGATATCATATATACCAAGTTCTTCCCCCAGAGATATCAAAGACTTTTGGCAGGTGCTACAATCACCGTGGGCGTGGTGTTGTTAGGTACCTTTGTTCCAAGTGAAACTGAATATTCCAAGAGAGAAGATCGTGCTGTCTCCTTCTTCGGTTGCCTTGTGGCCATTTTTGGTTTGTTTATCACATCCAGGAATCCTTCCAAGATCCAGTGGAACACCGTTATCGGTGGTATGCTTATGCAATTTATAGTGGCATTGTTTGTGTTGAGAACAAAGTGTGGTTACGATGTTTTCAACTTTATCTCCACTTTGGCAAGAGAGTTATTGGGATTTGCTAAGGATGGGGTTGCCTTCTTGACCAGTCTGGACATTGCCAGCTTGGGTTACTTCTTCTTCAGTGTCTTGCCTTCAGTAGCATTCTTTGTCGCCTTTGTGCACATCTGGTACTACTTTGGTGTGATCCAGTGGGCTATCGGTAAATTCGCCTACTTCTTCTTCTGGACATTGAGGGTCTCTGGTGCTGAGGCTATCACTGCAGCCGCTTCTCCCTTTATTGGTATTGGAGAGAGTGCCATTTTGATCAAGGACTTGATGCCTTACTTGACTAAAGCTGAATTGCACCAAGTTATGACCTCAGGGTTCTCTACTATTTCGGGAGCAGTGTTGGTTGGATATATTGGTTTGGGTTTGAACCCACAAGCTTTGGTTAGTTCATGTGTTATGTCCATTCCAGCCTCGTTGGCAGTCTCAAAGTTGAGATACCCAGAAGTTGATGTCCCAATTTCTAATGGTAAGGTGATTTTGCCAAAGGCCTCAAAGAATAAGAATGATAACGATAGTCCTCATAATGTGTTGCAGGCATTTTCCAATGGAGCAACGTTAGGGTTGAAGATTGCCGGAACCATGATGATCCAATGTATGTGTATTATTGGTTTGGTTGCATTGATCAATGGGATCTTGACATGGTTTGGTAACTTTTGGAACATCAACCATCTCTCATTGGAGTTGATTTTGACATACTTGCTTTATCCCGTTGGATTCTTGTTGGGAACCCCTCGTGACGAAATTTTGCATGTCTCCAAGTTGATTGCATACAAGTTTATTCAAAACGAGTATGTTGCCTACAACTTGTTGATCACCGAAGCTCCTTACAATGAAATGTCCAAGAGAGGTACCTTGATTGCCACCTACGCATGCTGTGGTTTTGCCAACTTTGGTTCCATGGGGATCACCTTGGGTGTTTTGAATACTTTGACCAACAACTCAAGAGCCAAAGATATTGCTGCCTCTATCTTTTCTGCCTTGTTCTGTGGAGGTATTGCTACCTTGATGTCGGCGGCTATAGCGGGCATGGTTATGCATGATTTGAATTCTTTTATTTAATGTGAATAGTTTAATGGATATGAGGAGATACAACCTGTGTAGCACATCTGGCGACTGGAATGAGGTATGATAAACAATTCTTGAACATGTCAAATCCAGCTTTATTGATGGAAACTCCATCAAATTGAAAGATAGCAATGCTAAATCGTCTTTTAAGTTGACAAAATCTCCTTAGTCCACCAAAATGGCTTGCATAACAATGTAGTTCGGGAAATGGACGCATAAAGGTCTCTTCCTGATGGTGTTTCCGGTGGTTTTGGTGACTTCTTCTACGGCTGCAAAACAGTATTTGCGATTTTGGCTGCAAAATGTCGATGCAGCATTTTTTCCCATTTTCGTTGCTTTTTTCCAAACTTGGCAAAAAATCAACCATCCATGACTCTTTTCTTCTTCAACCCTAATGCAACATGGTCATCAGTCCGACGGAGGAGAACATGAGGTAGATACTCTTGAGGCAAGCGCTAGCGACGTACGCGATGCACGTGATTCCCATTGTCCTCCAATCAGACTTCCTGTGGTGAATGCCAGCGACGTTCCCGAAGTGTTGGTTTTCAATGTCGATGACGTCAAGCTCCTTCGAAGCAGACACAACATCCTCGGTCTCCTTGCCGGCACTTTGCCCCACTACCCCCAGCAGAATGTGTTTTTGTCGATACCGTTGAGGTTGATGGTGTGGGAGGCGGTTTGGCTCGTGGAAAACGGACATGCCGTGCTTGTTGATCAACTTCGATACCGCAAGTTGAAACTCCAGGGAAAGCAAGTCAACAACAAGAACAAGGTCCTTCTCGGCAATGGGGGCATCAAGAAGAGCGATGTGTCTGAAAACGGCAGCAATTTCGTGATCACCGCAGATACAGATGACGGTGATGAGCACGATGGAGAGATAGTTGGAATGTGTGAAATTCCTCTTGCCCAATTCATCGACAGTTACTTGAAGAGCAGCGGAATCAGTTTATCCCGGTTTCTTGACCACTACCACAAGTTTAAATTCGTAAAGAACCAGGGCTTCTTCATCAGTCCCGGATCAAAATTTGGTGGAGATTTGGTGGCATATCCTGGCGACCCTCTACGATACCACCTGCATTCGGTTGTCAAGTACAACTTTGGCGACTTGAACGAAATCATCGTAGGGGGAAGGTTGGCCACAGGAGTGAAGAAGAATATGGTGGTGCTCACGTGTAACAACCCGTTCGACGATCTTACCAGTGTTGACAACAAGTTTATGAATCGACTACAAAGCGAGCCTGATGTCACGGCATTCTCAATAAACTGGGCGGGATTTGGTTGAGTCACAATTCCTATCATATTTCGCTAAACACCATCACATATACTATATAAAAACAAAAAATCGAAAATTCCAGATTTCCACCTAGTAGTCCCGCAAGAACACATTACTGAAAGTGTGCTTAAACTTCTTGGACACTGGTTCGGAATACCTGTGGTGTCTAAACATTCCTGCTGATTTGCCAATGTCAATCGACATTGACTCTTTTGTCCCTTTAAACAAATGGTGCATTTTTCTGCCCATCTTCGACTTCCAAAACTTGGCTTTGCCACAATCCTTCATTACTATTCCCACGTTTTTACCAATTGCCTTTGCCTTTTCGCCAATTGTAGTCGATGCATCAGTCATGAGGGTAACCAAATCAAGCGACCCATCATGGGAGGAGTTTCCTCTCTCGACTTCGTCAGAAGTGATGGTGCCATTAGCGGCGTCAACTGTTCTTTTGTAGTGGTATTCACCGTGCCTGATGGTTGTATTTATCTCAAATGCAGTGCGCAAGCTACCAAACCCGTGATTGCCTTTCGACGATAAAGTGTATGTAGAGGTTCCATTTTGGGAGTGAGCAACCTTGATGGATCTTGCTCCTCCATTGATCTTCAAATCCACAACCTTCAGCTGAACGAGTTTTACGTCGTACTCGATATTGTAGCTTTCGCCTGGCAAGACAGTATGGTTCTTCTCCGTCAAACTTAATACCAAAGGATAACTCAATGACACATTCACTGAATGAATGGTGTTGCTGGGCAACTTCTTGTGTCCCTCCTCAGCGGGAGCATCGTCATTCTGAATGAGAACAGATTTGGACGAGTGGCCCACATGCACCACATTTTGCTTGGATCCATAATTGCCATAATTCTGGATATTGGAGATTTCACCCTTTGTGTACGAACTAAAGGTAGTGTTTAACACCTTTCCGTTCTTCAATTTCAAGTGGAATTTACTGATCAATTGTCCGCTCAAGATCCCATTGACAATCTGCTGGAACGAATTAGTGAAGGGAGGAGAAATTCCAATGACTCTGGCTCTACTTCTGTGGTCGATGCTGACAACTTCACCAGAGGCATCAACAACCTGATCATTTTCGTAAGTCAACAAGTTGGCGGCAGTTATCCAGTTCTCATTGACAGCATTGGACTCGGCGTGGCCGGTTTCACCCAAGCCGTTGCTGATTTCAATTTCCAAGTATTTGTCTTCAATGGCTTGCGATTCCCACAAAAATGGCAACAAACCACTCACGTCGATATCGACGGAGGGAATATCAAAGGCATTGGTACCAACAACCGAAGACCACAAAGCGGGGGAGATTCCTCCGGTGAAAATAACCGGCTGAGGAGTCTGAGTGGCAATCTTTTGGCCGTTAAAGTAGACATTGACAAATCTCAAGGGACCATGGCCAATGAATTCCTTACCGTGGTCTTCGAATTTGTCCTTGAAACGGTCCAATACGTTTGAGTACCAAAATTCGTCTGCAGCATTTCCTGATGTGAAAATGGTCAATACCAATCTAGTGGTGTTTGTAGCAACTGTTGGAAGTTTGACTGTAAGCTGGTTGTTCGAGAGGTAGGCAAGGGGAGGCTTTGTAGGGTCCTTGCTGGTTGTTAATGGATAAATGTTGTCTGCGGGTTTTCTGGTGGTGAAGATTCTGCGTTCTTGGAAGTACTTGTGGTCCTTGTGCTTGAAGTGCCTTGGTTTGAGTTCGATGAGTTCCTTTTCTTGCTTGTCGTGTTCTTCATCATCGGGCTTTTCATCATCGTGCTTGCCGTGCTTCTTCTTGTCATGCTTTCCGTGTTTTCCATGTTTCTTCTTGTCTCCATGCTTATCGTCACCGTTGTCATCGCCGTGGCCTGGACGTGGAACTGGAACACCATCATCATCGTGATCGTGGTCGTGGTCGTGGTCGTGGTCGTGGTCGTGGTCATGGTCATGGTCATGGTCATGGTCATGGTCATGATCGTGGTCTCCATGATGACCCCACCTGTGCGCCTTGTACAACTCGACCGTCAACACCACCTTGAACTCGCCCGTCAACTTGCGGGTCACGAGGTTGTCCAACTGGAACAAGACGTCGCTTGCATTGCCGGTAAACAACTTCAAGTACGGAGACACGTCCTTCTTGAACACGCTGAACACGCTTCTTCCACCCGGCTCGATGGTGGAGGTGCGCCAGATCTGCACCCCGTCCACAAACAAGTTGGCCAAGCGGTCGTACTGGACACCATCGACCTCCGTTCTCAACGTAAGCACCACCTTGTCGTAGTCAACAGAAGGAGGATGGAACTTGGACAACGCCGGCTTCCCCCACGACTGGGCAAAGGTGTGGTTGACCACCACCTCCGAGAACACGGGCTTGCCGTAGATGGGGTGGGGAACGTGGGGGTTGGACACCTCGATAATCTCGTGGGGCGAGTGGACATCGTTGGCGCCGGAATCGGCAATGTCGAATGCGCTCTGGAGCAACCGGGGCCCGTCGGTGTCGACGGCGACGGCGGGGGTGTAGTGGAGGACGGGGCGGAGGCGGTGGTGGCATCCGCGGGGGCGGGGCACGTGCAAGGAGTCCCAGTTGACATACACAAACAGCACCAAGTAGGCGAGGGCCAACAACTTCAATGCCTTGAGGACGGGGTGGGATGACGACGCGGGGACGCGGCGGGGCACGAGCGACTCCGGGTCGGAGTCCTCGAGCTCCTTGCTGTAGTTGTAGTTGCCGTCGTTGCCGTCGCGGTACTTCTCGCCATTGCTGTCGTGGTTCTTCTCGTTGTAGTTGTTGGCGCAGGTGTCCTTGACATTGCTCTTGCCGTCGTTGTTGTTGCTCGCGGTGTCGCTGTTGACGTTGCCGTTGTTGGCAACGTCGCTGGCAACGTCACCGGCAACGTCACCGGCAACGCCACTGCTCTTCTCGTCCACCTCCTCGTGGTGCTCTTCATCGCTGTCGTCGCTCCCGTAACGGACCGGCACCGGCCCGTACTGGAACATGTTCCACAACGAAAAGTCCCGTGTGCGGTGGCTCATAGTTACGTACTGTTCCCAGGCTCTACAATGGGGACAGAAACAAGAAGAAACCGGTCCTAAAAACGGAGCCATACAAAACGGTGAGGACAGCACCGGCAACACCCCAGACGGGATAGAGTAGCGGTCGTGCCGGCACCAGGGGCTCTGGTATGGATCACCGTGATGACGCCAAGGCTGATGCGCAACGGGGCAATTGGTAGGGGCACGGGGCTGCTGCCTGCAGGGGGTGTTGGTGTTCCGTTTTGGGCCTTGGGGCTGGCCATTGGCTGGCGGTACGGATGTGGCGTGCGTGGGTAGGGGTGGGGGAGCAACGGTCCGGGGTTGGCGCGGTCCGAGCACGGGAATGCGGGCCGACCGTCTGCAGCCCGTATCAGGGTCGGGACCACCACCAGCATTGGTTGCTATCGATGGCACGGGCACTTGCACCGGTGTCAAAGCGGCCAAAAGCGGCCAGAAGCTGCCAAAAACTGCAGTATTACCCAAAGCAGCCAAAGCCGCCAAAAAGCCCCCTAAACCATCAATACCACTAAACCACCAATACACTCAACCACAAACCGCTTAACCACAAACCACTAAACCTCAAACCACTAAACCATCAAAATATCAAAACCACAAAACTATCAAAACCACCAATAACTCATACCACTGAGCCATGTGAAACACCCCGAAAATGCCTCAACCACTTTGCATCGTAAGCCAACATAAACCTCAACATACACACTGTAAACACCACAATCGTAGAGCATGAACTGTAAACCTCAACATTTATACCATGAACACACCATGTCTAAATAACGTTTGATTAAAATATTAGCATTTCTCAGTTGCCATATCTCTTCAATACCATAATCCTCTTGTATACCATACAACTGCTTCTAAATGATAAACCAATTGCTCTCAAACCACAATGCCCTCAAACCGCCCCTCATTCTCTTGCTGGTCGCCAATGTACCGCAAGGTGCGGGTAAAGAGGCTTTGGCTGCGAGCAAACACCGCTGCCTCCTTGTCGTCATCATCGTCGGCACGGTCGTCGTCTCGCAAGTTGTCAATGTTGGTGCCGATCAAGTCGATCAACCCGGTGATGTAGCGACTATCAATGAGCCCGTTGCCATACACATGGAAGATCAAACACCGATTAAGAATCTCCACGAATAACTGGAGCGAAAGATAGGGGTCCATACACGAGTCTGCCACCCGGAGCGACTTTTGGAGACACTCCAACACTCGCTTTCCGTCACGGTAGAGAGTTATCTCATCATCGGGGGACAGGGTGGAGTCGTTACCAGGGCTGGCACCGACCTCGGCCTCATTACTATCGTTATCGGCGCCCCCGTCATTGCCTTGCTTCTCTTCCTTCTCCTTTTCGTCGTCGTCGGCAGGGGACTCCACCGTGGGCGACTTTTCTCCCGGCTCGAGCAAAGTTTCGCTCCACCACCACAAGTGAGCACAGTAGTACACCGAGCGGCACTGATCCTGCTTCTTCAAGAGCTTGGATCCGTACAACGTGAGCTTGGTGATCAAGTTCTCGTAGTTGTCCTTGTTGAAGTAACGGCTTCTCGTCAATGCATTGGTTATGGCCACCACCGCCTGGTAGGGGATGGAACCACCTTCGTGGCCATCATGGGGGTTCACGTGGCCTGCTCCGCGATGATGACCGGCTCCCATGATAAGACTCTCTTCGTAAACCACAAAACACTGCGTAAACAACTCGTAACTGATGGATTCCTGGTGCAACTGGTCGGCCACCGTGGCGACATTGAGGTAGATGCGCAAGATGGTGTCGGCAAAGTGTTCCTGATGATGCAGGTACAACTCGTCAATGATCACCGACAAGTTCTTAAAGTTGGAGGTCACCAACAACTCGTGGTTTGTGGTGTCGACCCCGGACTTTTTCTGGCGGGCAATGGAGTAACCAATGATCTTGAGCTTGAAAAGAATGGTGGAAATCAAGGTTGGGTAGGTGAACACCATGGTGTCGGGGTTCTTGTTGAGGTACTTTTTACGCACGTACATCAAGTTGGCCACCGTCTTGAAAGGGTCTGAGCCGGTATCGATGAGGTGGATGATTTTGCAAATCTTCTCCTGGACCTCCAAGAACTCGGGGGTCACGTACTTGTCGCCATTGTTGACAGAGATGTATTTGGCGACGCCCAAGTTTGTGGCGGTGGTGAGGGATTTGGGGGATTCTTTGATGAGCACCAGGAGGTACTTGAACACGCCGTCAATGTCGTCGGTGGTGGCGAGGGGCTCGGAGTCGCCGTGGGCGGCACTGGAGCCAGGGGACGAATCGGAATCGTCGTCGCCAATGGCCAACAACTTGTTGGCAATGGCCAAGGAGACCTGTCTCTGCAGGTGGGGGTCGGTGAGCTTGGAGTAAAACTGGTGGAAGAACTGGAGCAGGAACAAGGCCTTGACGGAGCGGAAATGGGAGATGGGCACAAGGAGCAACAGGAGCCACAACTGGTCGGAGGAGCCGTTTGGGTCTGGCGACAACTTTTCCGCCGCGTACTTGTAGATGACGTCCAAGTTTTTGTAGTTGAGGCCATCAAACGTCAACGAGAGTCGGATGAAGGATTCCAACAACATGGCGTGTTCCTGGGCCGGCAAGTCGGGGTCGACGTCGATGAGCTTCAAGTAGAAGGACCAGAAGGAGTCAAAGAGCCCCTCGGTGTTGACGTCGGTGCCCGCGCCGTTGCCCGGGCCGAGGTTGGCGATGAAGCGGTCGACCAAGGTGGCGACCAAGTCGCTCTTCTTCAAGAGCGGGTGCAAGTTGAGGAACACCAGGTTCAACAAGCTGTCGAGGGTGGCCAAGTTGAACTCGTCCGGGAAGATCTGGATCAACACGTCCACCAAGTAGCTCTGGGCCAAGTGGTCGCGGCACTGGATGATCTGCTCGGTGATGGTGGGGAACACCCGGGTGCGGTAGAAGTCGATGGCGGAGTAGGAAGGGTCGCCGTGGTAGTCGTCGATGATCTGCGACAACCGCACCAAGTTGGCGCCCACCAAGATCTTCAACTCCTTGCGCTCGCGGAAGCGGGCCTCGCGCTGGGACGAGTGGCCCTGGTGCTGCAACCGCACCCAGAGTTTGTTCATTTCGATGAAGTTGGCGATCAAAAAGTCACACGAGTCGTCCAAGTCGGCCCGGGACGCCAACGGCAACAACAACTTGGTGCGCTGGGCCAAGTAGTAGCGGAGAAAGAGGCCGCGGATGGGGTGCTGGACGCCGTGGCACATCTCAATCATGTCCTTCATGATTTCCTTGACGGGGGCCCCCTCGGTGGCCATGTAGGTGGTGCCGATGACGATCATCATGTACAACCGCGGCACGATGTTGCCCAGGTACTGGACAATCTCGTACAAGTCGGCAAGAAACGGCCCCGGGCCCGACCCGGCCTTGGCCTTGTCGTGGCGGGGGTTGCGGGCCACGTGACTGGCGAGCAAGTGCTGCAGGAGCACCTCCAACGCGTCGAACACCATCATGTACATCTCGTAGTACTGCTTGGGCGCGAGGGCCGCCGTGCGGAGCTCGTTCAACAAGTTGGAGCAGTGCTTGAGGGCCGGGAGGAGGCGGTTGTCGGCGAGACTGTGCTTCATCAACCCCGCCTGGTGGGCGATGTTGGCGGCGGCGGCGCGCACGATGGCCTTCTGGTCGGTGGAGGGCGCCATTGGGGGTGTGCGGGGCCGTGGTGGTGGCAACAGGAGTGGTGGGGACTGGGTGCTGTAAAGTGGTGATAGAGCGCGGCACGTGAAGCACTTGTGACGGGTCACGTGGACGCGCACATGACACGTGGCACGTGAGGGTGAGGTCTCACGTGCTGCACGTCACCCGCCTACGACAGGCGACATTGCGGCCGCGACATGGGTGGGTGCAAATGTCATAACAACGTCCCCATTAGCTGGTACACAGATTATATACGGACCAAGGATATTAAAGGCGGCGAGATGAAGTGAAGGGCAGCGGCACACTGCCCGGGGGCGGCCCGGAACGGTCCGGGGTGCTCCTGGCCCGCTAGTAGTACATAATAAAACAGCACGCGGGCGCCAGTCAATGGCCCCGCGAGAATCACCGTCAGTCCACCAACGCCGACACCGCCATCTTGGCGGCAGAGGCGGCACGGTCGCTGCGGTGGGGCGCGCGGTCGTCCCCCGGTTCCCGGGGCGCCGGGAGGCGCGGCCGCATCTCCTCGTCGTCCTCGGCCACCGGCGCCGCCACCGACGAGGTGCTGGTGGCGTGCTCATTCTTGTACAGCGCCGGCAGCGTCGTCAGCGACAACGTGGTCACCTGGTTCAACCCCAGGTTGGTCGACGACACCGAGAACCGGGTCAGGGGCGTCAACGACGGCGAGTTGAACCCCGACGTCTGCGAGGTGCTGCGGCGGTGCACGGGCCCCGGCCCGTCGCGGAGGGGGTTGGGGAACAAGTCGGGGGCGATGGAGCTCGAGCGCCGCGACGACGGGTTGGTGGACGCCGGCAACAACTCAAAGTGCGACACCGAGTTGTTGCGCGACCCCTGCGAGCTCATCATCAACGGCGACCCCTGCGAGGGCGACAGCCCCGGATGGTGGGGGCCGGCGGTGGAGTGGCGGCGCGGATGGTCGTCGAGGAGCCGGCGCTTGGCCCCGGCGCCGAGGGGCGGCAACGTGGTCGAGAGGTCGAGGCTGTGGGTGCGCGGGGGCGGGGGTGCCCCGGCTAGGCCCGGGAGGGCCCCGGCGAGCGCCGGAAGCGCCCCCGGGTGGTCCAAGGGCTGGCCAAACATCAGGGTGTTGAAGGCAATCTGGGGCAACAGCGGCGCGCCCACGGGAGCCGCTGGCGGGGGCGGCAATGCCGTGGGCCGGGCCTCCAACGAGGCGGCGCTGGCGGTGCGGGGCGCGGGGTCGCGGGCGGGGCCGTCGCGCGAGGGCACGGTGGCCAACGACGCCCGCCGCCGGCGGTTGGCGCCCCCGTTCCACCAGTTCTTGATGGCGTTGTCGGAGCGGCCGTTCAAGTGGCGGGAGATCTCGGCCCATTTCTTGCCGTGCTTGGCCACCAACGACTCAATCAACTCGCCCTCCTCCACGGTGATGGGCAGCCGGTTCAACGACGGCTTCAAGTTCTGGTGGTAGCGCTCGCGGCACTGCTTGGGGGTCCGGGTCAAGAGGCTGTTGGAGATGCGCACCCAGTTGGTGGGGCCAAACACCGCGATCAAGTCGAGCAACTTCTTGTCCTCCAGCGGCGACCAGGGACCGCGGCGGGAGGCGCCGGAGCCTGGTGGGTTGGTGGCGACGGCGGGGAGCGACCCGAGCGGGGGGATTGCGGGTCCCGTGGGGG